>QWTY01030379.1:0-21889 GCA_008033365.1 Pseudorectes ferrugineus | reverse complement strand
GGTGTGACTCTTTGGGTGTCCTGTGCAGGGCCAAGAGTTGGGACTTTGACAATCCTTGTGGGTCCCTTTCAACTCAGCATGTTCTGTGTGTATTCACAGGATTTTTAAACTCTTACTTTCTAACGTGGCTGTCCTCTGTCAAATATCACATACAAGTTGTTCTAGTATCAGGTAAAGGCTGTGTTTCAAGAAACACTCTTCAGAGACATTTGTACCTGTTCTATGTCTCTAGGAATTAAAACACTTTACCAGTGTTTCTGTTAAAATTCTAGTTAGAAGTCCCCCAGTTAATGCCAAAGCAGTAAAATCAAAATAGTACTAAAACCAGACTCATGTTTTTCCTGTGAATGGTTCTGTCTATACAAAGATCTCTTTATCAGTTTAAACTTCTTTAATTCCATAAATTGCTCAAGACAGTGTTTTCCAACCATTCTTCATGAACAGGTTCTGTGAGAACACCACACTTTTCAGTATACTTACTATACCAAAAGCAAACCATAAAATCACATTGCAGTAAATTGGCACAACACGTTTTGCAAGAACAGAACTAAACTTATTTTAGAAAAACCAAACAATGAAGTATACTCATACATTAACATTGTAACAGCTATAAAAATGCCGCTTTCAACTCCTACAAAACACAGTGAAAAGACATCCCCAACAAGAGTTGAAAACTGCACAGAGGTCAGTATTATAGGAAGAGAGGAGGTTTTATACAAATGAAGCAACTAGAGAGTTAGAAGTATTTACACTTTTTCCTGCTATTAGCTAGACAAACATACAGTAGTAAGTTAAAAATATACTACAACTCTAAGTCCTGTAACATGTAAGCATTTTCTAACTCGGATTTTCATCTTTTGAAATGTGTTACCTGTTAATACTGGATATAACTATTGGCAAAAGTGTTTAAATACTTTTAAACCAAGATTAAAGGGGCTTTTATTCCACAAAATTTAACTTCAAAATACTATGCTTATAAAATTATTTAGAATTTCAGCAGTCTATAGATTTCAAATGCAAAACTTAACAATCCTCTTTAATTTGTAATTAAAAAAAACAAACAACAAAACTCCAGTGATGTCATTTGTTTTCAAAGGCAGAATCCTCTGCTGGCTTTTCAAGCTCTCTCTCTTCACCACATGTCCTAGAAACAAAATAAAGCAAAGTTATTGACTATATACAAATGCAGCAAGCAAGACTTATTCCAGGTGACTCTACAGTCTAGAGCAAGCAATGCTGATGCACACTCAGCAGTACATTAATTTAAGAGGTTTTTGCTTAGAATCAGCCACACAGGTGTTTTGGACATTATTTATTTTGTTTACTTGTTTCTCACTTCTAAGAAACCAAATGCTGCAAATAAAAATGTACAAAAAATACTGAATGAAAGGAAGTTTGTATGCTGGAGAGTCTGGAGCTTGTTTGAATTCAGACATGTGGATGCATTTCTCAACATGCACTGTATTTGCAAGAGGCTTATTTTAAAATCTGGTTTGTAGCTGTTAGCCAACAATAAGTTCACAGACCCTGTGTCCAAGTAGCCATAAAGTATTTTTTTGAAAAGTGGGTTTGTTTCTTTATCAAAGATCGTTGGAGTGTCACAGCAAACACCACACACATGCTTGATATAAATGCTAATTTAACTTATTTAAGCAGAGGGCTAGAATGTATAACCTGTGTGAGAACCTACACTTGTGACTCCACTATGTTCCTGTAGCATGCTGCCTGTTCAGACCAAATGAGTATTTGGCATAACTGGTTGAAAACTCCCAAACCCACTTCAGTACTTCTGAGGCTGCCTCACAGCAAATATCAGATAAATTTTCATCTTAAAAGGTTTTTTTTGATTTGTTGTGTTTGAGTTTACCTTACTTAAATAACAATATTCCACTATTTTCTGTAGTGTTAACTTGGCACATAGCCAAAAGAATGACAGGCAGCTACAGTTTCTCCTGATGTGCATGAAGATAATGATGAAAGGAGCTTGCTTCAACACATACTGCTGAACAAAAAGAATCCCTGAGTGCAAGGTGCAGAGTGCTTGGAGAAAACAAAATGTACTTCAACAAAACAATTCAACTCTAGGATAATTGTGGGCCTTCTCCTCATTTGTTACTAAATTCTATTACGCATTTCTCTTTCTGTAAGAGATTCATTGCTCGTTGTTTCTGTTTACAAAACATATTTTTCAGTGAAACCAAGGTTTAAATATTTAATGCCAGACAAATTCAAGCATTCTTATAGCTTCCTGTTTAAAATGGTAAGTGCATCCACCTCTAAAGCATTAAGATTTCTGGACTTTCACAGGTCTAAGTCCTAACCTCCAGTTTACCTGCATTTGAGTGATTCTATAGCCAAACTGTAGAACATTATTTAAAGCGGCTTGTCTATTGATGACAAAACATGAATTCACAAAAAATTAATTAATCCCATTAGTTTCTCTAAGACTTGGTTCAGGCTTCCTTTGCTTCCAAATTAATAGCCTAAAACACAGGAAGAAGCTTTTACTTTGCACTGTTCCACCACATGCTGATTCTCTCCAATACAGGACATCCTGTAATGTCTTTTCTTTAAGTCTCCACACAGCAGTGAGTGAAATAACTTTTAAAATATTCATTCAAATCTTGAACAGAAGATTTGCACACTGTTATTCTCTAAAGCTGAGAGAAAACTCTGTGAAGAAAAGAGTACCTCAACATGGTTAAGTAACTTCAATCTACTGCTGTTCTATGTTACATGATGAAGCCAGAGCAGAACAGATCCTCAGCTCAGTAAGGTTATTAACTCACTTTTTCTTACTGCCAGCTTCATGCCTATCTTTCTTTTCTTCAGCATTTTCTCCATTGTGTTGTGACTGGTTCGTGTCCTGGGCTTCAGAACCTCCATTCAGAATCTTTGAACCTTTAAAACGAAAAAGCAGAAAAGTTGCTTTACTTGCAGGCAATAAAACTGTATCATAATAGCCCCCGGTAATTTCTTTACCTTAATCAAATAAAACATTGTAAATGTCTTCCCCTCACCTTGATACCCAGGCAGCTGAAACAATACAAAAGACACTAATAGATATGGCTTCAACTTCTGAAAATTCCATGCAATGTGCCTCATCCCATAGTTTTAGCAATGGGAATTGAACAGTATGTATTTTTCATGCAATTTCAAGTTCTTCCTGTGCTTGCTAGGCTACAGATCGTAGGCCTAATGCTTGTTTGTATTCTGAGCAGTGAGAGAATATACTTCAGCAGTAAATTCTGTTTACCACTCCAACCAGGTCAGATAACTTTGGGGGATTCTTGTTAGTTTAACTTTAGAAGTTAATAGTTCCATCACATCTCATTTACTCTCAACTCCAACAAATTACGTATAATCAAAATACAAGTTATATAAACAGAAGTGTTTAGTGATAGCATGGATTTTTCAGGCTGGAAAACAGCACTAACTAGAAGGTGTATTTAGTGAAGTCAGTGCAGAAATATTTAACATCTTCTAAAATTTCTATGACGACTACATGTCTTGCTGTGGTATTATGAGCCAGTGAATTTTGCGTTAATTGTTGAGGAATGTCACTGTCTGAACCAATGGTCCGTTTTACCTGAAGCTGCAGATTTATAAAAGAACTCCTCTATTAAACTACTGAGCTACAGTTAGAAAAAAATACAAGCTGTTACTCATCTAAATTTTTACAGGCTAAGACACAGTAAAAAAGCAGACTTGATCATTTAAAGATGACATTCTAGTAGTTTATCTGTTTATACATGCTCAGAATCAGTTCTGAACTCAAAGGCCACAGGAGGAATTCAATAAAACAATAAATGCTATATTCCCTTGTTACAAAGTAGATAATCTGATACTGTACATCAAGTATCATCAATTACAACATTATTCTGTTTTGTAAAGATAGTCAAGGTTCAGGAGTTCAGTTTTTAAAAGGATAAAAGAATGCATGTAAGGATCAGAATTTCTTTTTACAGCAAAGAAAAAACTACTTCCATAAAATATCCCCCTACTCTGATAGAACTTCTTCCCATTCTC
Organism: Pseudorectes ferrugineus; assembly: GCA_008033365.1. Classification (NCBI taxonomy): domain Eukaryota; kingdom Metazoa; phylum Chordata; class Aves; order Passeriformes; genus Pseudorectes; species Pseudorectes ferrugineus. The sequence continues at coordinate 17,860 of QWTY01030379.1, read as the reverse complement.
CATGTGACTGGGCAACAATATGATATTTCACTGTGTTCTGCTGAAGTTGTGTTAGCCTTACCTGGAGTGGCTTCACTAGCCAGACTATGCCCAGGAAGTCTCAGTGTAGCTTCTTTGTTAAAGTATTAGTTGTGCTGATCACTGGTTTGGGGAAAGATCTGTATGGAACCTCTACTTCATCATATATTCTCTCACCAGAAAAAACAAGATTTTAACATCATCCTTGCTTTCTTGGCAATTTTAAGTATAGCGACATTTTTACTATAGCTATTTTGAATCCTTGGCACCTCAGTTACAGTAATTTGTTTAGTCTAGATCTGGATGGTGTAACTTTTAAATGATTTTCTGAAAAAAAACAGTTCTGTTCCCCGAATTCAATTTCAAAGTAAATGGAGTTTCTGTGAGGTGCTTGTGGAGATCAAGGATCTAAATAATTTAAATAGATGGGTAGAACTCCTACATTTTCAAGGATTTAAATTCATTTGCAACATAGCTTTCCAGTGTGTCTGTCTCATTTTGTTCCTCTACTTAAAAATGTGAGTATCCATTTTAGTACTATTATTGAGCATGCTTACTCTGGAAAGCTTTTGATAGTCTGCTGTGCAAGCGTTCATGATAGATGTGGAATTGTACTCTCAAGAGCATAAATACATTCTTCTGCCATAAATTATTATTTCTTTACTGTTAGGCTGAACTACTAAAGTTGCATTGGGGAAGCAACACAGAAGTGGTTAAAAGTTGCTGCTATGCATGGTAGAGCATGCATGATATAGAAAGAGGCTAATGAAGGAAACTATGCAGTTTCAAGTTCTCCCTCAGTGGTAGAAGCCTAGGTACCAAAAAGTTACTGGAAGAATAGAAGATTGTGTTGGTTTTGGCGCGGGTAGAGTTAATTTTCTTCATGGTGGTGAGTGTGGGGCTGTGTTCTGGATTTGTGTTTAACACAGGGTTGATAATACAGAGATGTTTTTGTTCTTGCTGAGAGGGGCTTACACACAGCCAAGGCCTCTTCTGCTTTTTGTATTCCGGTCTGGGGAGGAAGTTGGGGGTGCATGGGAGGTTGGGAGTGGACACAACCAGGACAGGCGACCCGAGCTGACCACAGGGATATTCCAGACCATATGGCATCATGCTCAGTATCTGAAGTAGGGAGGAAGAAGGATGGGGGAATATATTTGAGTGATGGCATTTGTCTTCCTGTTACATGTGAGGGGGCCCTGCTGTCCTGGGAATGGCTGAACACCTGCCTGCCCATGGGAAGCACTGATTTATTCCTTGATTTGCTTTTAAGTGCACAGCTTTTGCTTTCCCCATTAAACTGTCTATCTCAACCCATCAGTTTTCTTCCTTTTACACTTCTGATTCCCTTCCTGATCCTGCTAGTGGAGGACTGAGCAAGTGGCTGTGAGGGGCTTGGCCGCTGGCTCGAGTTGAAGTGCAACAATGGTAGTATGTCATTCTACCTCACATTTAATGTTTTTCGGTTTTTTAAATTACATAACATTATCAAGTTAGATAATTTACAGAAGTAAAATTTGCAAAACTTAATTTTTGCAAAAGCCCTTTCCTTTAGCCAATTGAGATAAAACAGCTGGTAAACATTCCATTGTATTTGAAAGTTAGTCATAGCAGTACTGTCCTTGACAACTTCATATATGAAAAGGTTTTTATAGATTGGCGAAACTCCTACATCAAGGATGTTCTGAAGCTGGCTCAGAAATTAACAGAGACTATGTCTTTTATGTGACAAGAAAGTAAAGCCACAGTGACTTACCTGTTTGGTCCTTTTCCTTTTCCATTTTTTTGTTTGCTCCTTTCTTCCCCTGCTCTTTGGTTTTATTAGCTTCTTCATGCTGCTTTTGCTCAGCAAGTGATTTATTCAGTACTTGGGAAAGAACAGAATCTCCTTCCCCAACCAGAAACATGGTCTTGAACTTGTTATATAGCATTGTAGATTTCTCCATGATAACTTGGCTAATTTTAAATTTCCGTATCTGAAATCAAAGTAATAAAACAGCTCCACTTATGTCCTTATATATCTGTGTAATTTTATTACACACTAGATTAAATTCTTCATTTAACCTACAATGAGATCATAGACTTTTGCACTTGAAGTGTCACAGAAACACAGAACTGCCAGGTTGGGAGGGACCTCAAAAGATCTCCCAGTCCTAGCCTTCATGGGAAAGGGAGCCTGGGTCACATTATCAAGCACCCCATATCCCATCACATCTTGCAAACCTCTAGCGATGTAAACTCCACCACATCCCTGAGGAGGTTGTTACAGTAAAACAATTGTTCTTACTGTAAAAAAAAAAATGGTAAGATTTTTAGTATCAAAATAAAACCTTTCCCAGTGCAACTTGTACCCATTGCCCTTCATCTTCCCCATGTCTCCTGGTGAAGACAAAGCCTCCACTCTCTCTTTGCAGCAGCGCTTTAAACTGCTGGAATAATGTGATGACTTTTCCAGGGAGGAAGGAACTAAACCCTTTAGTCTTTGCTTATAGGGCAGGTTCTCCAGCCCTTTGATCTTCTTGATGGCCCTCCTCCAGGCCCTTTCCAGTCTGTCTGCATCATTCTTGATCTGTAGGGATCCAGACTGGACAGAGTACTCCAGTAGTAAAAAAAGCTGGTATCAATTTAAGAAAACATATACTTTAACTGACATTGAAAATCTCACCTTCTTGAGAGTTAAAATCATCTCTGTATGTTTCTGAGCTTGTTGCATTGTGACTTGAAGGGATGCAAGCTCATCAAGAGCCTCAATACACCTGTTCACATCCTGTATATAAACAAGAAATGAGTCTGAAGACTTAACTTACATGTTAGTAATCTTTAATTAGCCATACTAATCTAACTTCTGTGCTCAGTGACACCTTCCTATAATATCCTTTGACTATGTATTTTAGAACAATTTATACAAACTTGCCAACAAAAATTTAATACCAGTTGTCTCTTAGCTACTTCCATAAAAGGCAGATGATATTTGACTAACTTGTAACTTTTAACAAGAATTTTATGCTTTCAACATACCAACTCAAGCTTTATGCTGCTTTCGTGATTCTAGTACTTCTATGCTTGAAGCTGTTCACCATAGTTAGGCTTCGCCATGCACAATTTTTCACAAGTGAATAACTACCGAGAAGGCAGCAAAGTATCTTAAGTGGACTGCAGTTAATACAGAGAACTGTCCTTGTAGATTCCCCATGCCCCCAGTGTGTTTTGCCCTCTTTTTAAGTAAGTTTTCAGAGATGCACCACCATCCCAGCTGAGGGGCTTAGCCATGCCCTGCAGTGGTTCATCCACTGGAGCAGGCTGGAACTGATTACATCTAGCACATGGCAGACCCCCACCCTCACTACCAGAACCTTGCCTCCAACACCCAGAACAACTCTCTGTTTCCCTAGCTGGAACAGCTTGCTGCTCCTCATGCTGCCATACTGCTTCACTCACACTTATTATCTTCGTATTTTCTCCAGACTGAACACTCCCAGCCCTCCTGGCCTCCCCTTTTTCAACACATGCTCCAAGACCTTAATTGGTCTTTGTGGCCCTTTATTTGGCACCCTACAGTAGGTCCATATCTCTGTTATTCTAGGGAGCCCAAAATACAATCCAGTGTCTCATCAGTGCCAAGTAGAGGGCAACCACCACATTCCTTCCACATTCTGGCAACTCTCTAATGCAGCCCAGAAAGCTGTTGGCCACTTTAGCTGCAAAAGTGTATTGATGGCTCATGCTAAGTTTGGAGTCCACCAATACCCCCAGGTCATTTTCTGACAGGCTGCTTTTCAGCCACTCAGTCCCCAGCCCATGCTGGAGGCATGGGGTTATTGCTCCACAGGTACAGAACTGGAATTGAAGTTGATGAAGTTCCTGTTAGCCCATTTCTCCAGCCTGTTCAAGTCTCTCTGGATGACAACACTCCTATCAAACCTTTGATTTTGTTTTGTATCATGTGCAAACTTGCTATAGGTGTGGTTTGTATCATCATGCCAGTCATTAATGAGATGTTTTAATAGTATTGACTACTAGTGACTGGCCTGTAGCTGGACTCTGCCACCAATTAGGTTTTTGTGCCCTGTTGTTCCACCAGTTTTCCGTCCACCTTTCTATCCACTTTTTTAGTCCAGACATCATCAGTTTGTCTTTGAAGCTGTCCTGAGAGACAGTGTCAAAAGCCTTTTTAATCTTAATATAAACAACATCCACTCCTTCATCCACCAAGCCGGTCATCTCACGGAAGGACATCATTTTAGTCAAGCATAATTTCATCTTCATTAACCCATGCTGACAACTCTCAGAGCTCTTACTGTACTTCATACCATTGGAAACAATTCCCTGGAGGATTTGTTCTGTCACATTTCAAGGGATTGGTGAGAGACTCACTGGCCAGCAGTAACCTAGATCCTCCTTCTACAAGATGATGGTGACACTTGCTTTCTTCCAGTCCTCAGGAACCGCCCCCTCATCACCATGACTTTTCAAAAACAAAATGGAGTGGATGGACAATGATATCATCCAGCTCCCCCAGCACTGTTCTGTTTATTCCGTATCAGGTCTCTTTCTAAATGTTCTCTAACTTTATCTTTGTCCTCTGAGCATTGAGGTTTTCTTTTTTAATCTTCCCATGGTTTCAGGGACCTAGGATTCCTGAAGAGAATTGTACAAGCAAACTGAGGTCAAGATGACACTGGTTACCTTAGTCATCTCATTTTTTACCAGAGCGCCTATCCCATTCAGCAACAGGCCCACATTTTCCTAGACTTTTGAGATGAACCAACCTTGAGAAGGAGGTAATCCCTAAAAGTGAGCCAGATCTCCTTGTCCTGTCTTCCCTCCTGAGCACAGTCTCTCAAGAGATTCTTCCAAGCACATCCCTGTAGATGTCAAAGTCTGCTCTCCTGAGTCCAGGGCTGAGATCCTTTTCACCCTGCTCCCTTCTCCCTGAACTCTACTATCACAGTCACTGCAGCCAAGGTTGCCCCTGACCTTCATATGCCTGACCAGATCTTTGCTGTCTAGACGAATCAGGTCTAACAGAGTGTCTTGCCTTATCAGCTCCTTCGTCACTTGTATTAGGCAATTACCACACTCCAGAAGCTTCCTGCATTGCTGGGTAATCCTCACGTCCCTTCAGCAGATACCAGGATGTTTTAAGCTTCTAGTTAGAAACAGAGGTGTCTCCCAATTGTCTTAAGATGACTTCATTCTTTAATTCTCCCTGACCAGGTGATCTGCAGTAGACATTCTGAGGATGTCACTCATTTTGGTTAGCCCACTAATCCTGACCCATAAGCTCCCAGTTGGCTTATCAGCTGTCCCAGTGCAAAGCTGCACACATTTCAACTGGTCTCTCACATAAAATTATCCTTCATCTTGTCTTCCCAGTACCCATCTTTCCTACAGAGCCTGTAAACATATAAGGCAAGGCTCACCTCACTTCTCACCAAATCTCTGATACCAATGAAACCACAGCCCTGCAACTGCAGACAGATGTCCAGCTCCCCATGGTTGCTCCTCACACTATATGTATTAGTGTACAGCCATCCCTAAGAGAAACACAGTTGAGCTGACATTCCATAAAAGTTATGAGAATTTTCCTCACTATGCTGGGCTGCCAGCAGCTCCTCATTCAATGTGCTGATGCTTGTGGTCATGCCACTTCAGTTCTGTTCTGCAAAGGAGTTCTGCAAAGGTCAGTTTACGTCACCCTGCTGACATCTGTCTACATCTCATTGCCACACTGCTCCACCATTTCCTCCTCTGCTACTATTACCAGTTTGATGCTCTTTAACTAGGTTGGCTAGCCCCTTGGCAGCACTACTTTTGGGTCTATCCTGCCACATCCTAGCACACCTATCCATTCCTTTGCAAGTCTTTTCCTCAACAAAGGGATCAGCACCTGGGTCCCCATACCTTTACCATTACCCTCAGAGTCACACAGTCATGCTTGATACTTTCCAAGTGTCCCCTGACTGTATCACTGGTGCCCAACAGAGAAAATCTGCAGCAGCAAACAAATAGTCGTAAGGCCAGAAAGCCTCAAACATCTGTCAGTAACATTCCAAATCCAAACCCCTGAAAAGCAGCAGATTTCCCTCGACAGTGAGTGGAGTCAGTGGACTGGAGCCCTAATCATTTGCATCAGGAAGTCAGCCTAGTGGCTGCATCCAGTGTTCTGGTGTTTCCACATGGCTCAGCAAGCTGATCTGGCACCAGATGTTCTATTTGACCTAATTCTATCTGAATGTTTCTGGTAAATAATTTATTATGTAGTATTTTCAAACAAAACAGATTTCATTTGCTGACACTCATCTTTCACTGCCCACAGTAACCACATTTAAGCAGCAGTTATCTTTCATATGGAAAAAATTCCTTTCATTCTCAGAGTATTAATTAAAAACAAGAACACATGCGAAGTATTTCCTACTGGAATTTAACACATGAATTAGTTTTAAAAAAATATATACTTACAAGATTATCAATTTTCAGGGAATTCTTTATTTCTGCATGTATCCTTTGAAGCCTAGAATCCACTGACGTTTCTGAAGATTAAAAATAGTACTCATGAATATTTCTTAATCACATTAGGTTTCCTTTTGCAGAATGATTCCACAAGTATGAACCTCATACAGAACGTAGAAGAAAACAGGCAGGCATTCTACAGGCAGGTGCACACATAAATATGCCACAGGGCTTACAATCAGAAAAAAAGTACACAGCTTTTTAAAACTGAACATTATTGGCAACCCACACAGTCTTCTCCTCAGGAGTTACAACTGAAAAGAATTTTCTATTCCAAAACACAGCTGTCACCCTCTAATTGTAGGCCAGCTTAACAAGAAGTTTTAATAAATATTAAGAGTTACAAAGATGGAATCCCTTCAATGACAGGACACCTGGATATTGATGGTTTGTTTTCAGTAAACTGGTCATGGCTCAATTTACAGTCCAAATCCATCCAAATAAAATGTTCCCAGTACACATGCCTCAGAAGCGTGAAAGATTAACGAACATGGCATTCCCTAATTCACATAGAATGCCTATTTGGATTTGCTATGTATTCTGAACAATAATGCAAGCAAACAGTTTCCTTTAAGTCAAACCCATCTTGGGTGGGTTTGGATAGTTTTTATTTCCTCTCTTGCTGCAACATTGGGTTGGTTGGAGTCCATGCCACTGGATCTGTACTATACTACAAATTACAGCCAGTGGTTTGGATTGCCCTCAAAGACAGGAGTACTAAAAAAGGAATTACTTATCCCTATGAAGGTCAGTCTACAGGCATAGGTTAGAAGACAAGACCATAGTAATCTGAATCTAAGCCTCCTACTCAGTGAGAGATAGTATCTAAATAGTTTCAAGAGGTCCCTCAGAGTACTGTGTTATGAGAAGATAGAAAGGAAAAAAATGACAGGAATAGCTGAAGTGATTTATATCAAAGAATAAAAGCTTTTTTCTCGTGTTCACAAACAGAAGAGATTGAGGTTTGAAAGCCCAAAGGACAGTAAAGTCAGAATAGCAAAGACCTGTTCTACTGCACTGCAGAAAGAACATAGAAGGAAAAAAAGGCACTGTTTTCACAGACCTGAAAGAAGCATCATGGATCAAACATCTCAGACTGAGACCACACAGCCACCCTCAGCAGCACATTATCTTATACAGGAAGAAATTCCGTTCAAAATATAAAATGACCAAAAAGTACTGTTTAGATTCTTTAAACTAACCTCTCTTCTTCTCAATCTTCTTAACTTCTGCTTTCTTGCCTTCTTCTTTACTCTGCCTATCAAAAATGTTGAAATGTTTTTACAATGTTGTAAAGCCTGCTTTTTTTCCCCGTTTTTGGATGAGACTCAATATTTTGAGGTATTATCTCAGTAAAACATTAGCATGCAAAAAACACAAAGAGCCAAACCCTGGTTTTCAAGGACGAACAATCTAACAAAAATTAACTAGCTAAGATACTGCTGATGAATCCTCCATACTCACACCCATATTTTTCTAGAAGCTGTAAATGCAAGGATTTTACAAACAAGCATTTTCCAAACTGTATTTTGGTTTTTGTTGCACAGATTAACTGGTAAAATGGCATTATACAGAACTAACTTATGGAGAAAGAAAATATTTTTATGTTTTTTAATATTTAATTTTATTTTTAAAATATTTTATAATTATAATGACAAAAGGAGTAAAATTATTTACCATTACCACAGTGAATTTGTGGAGAGATCAATTAATCATAATCAGTTCCTATATGACTATTTTCTCAAATAATTAATTGTAACAGTATACATATCTTACAACTGACCATAAATGTATCAGTAATAATTTAAAAGTTCTTGAAGGAAGCAGTAATAAAGAAAAAAGGATTTATTACAACTGCAGTGAAACCTCCTGGATCATTTTCCAATTGTATCACTGAAAATAAAGCTGGGACTCAAGAAAAACAAAAAAAATTGTCTCCATTTTAGTTACAGGATGAAGACTGGCAGAAATCTTTGAGACATGTTTTTGAGCTCTTCGAGAAGATCATGAACTTCTGTTTATCAATTCCTCAGTTTTGTCTTACTGAGGGATTTAAAAGCCTCCTTTCAAAATTTGCATATTTCAGCGTATCACGACTAAATGTCCTGTGACTAGTTTTGTTTCTGTCATACTAATATGCATACATAAAACATGTAGGCCTTCATGTCTTATCATCTTCCACGTTTCTTTCATAAAGTACACAGAACTCTTCTGCTTCAACTGGGAGCACAATCTCAACAGTACAGATAAACTTTGTATATGTACAGAATGGTGTACAAAGCACCTTAACTAAATAAACACTAACGAAGTAGCTACCAGAAAATGGAAACTATGCTGATGAGCAAAATAATCAAAACACGTATCAGCCTATACTAGTTTACTTTTTATCAATATTGAGTTTTGTGGTATTGGTCATCAACTATAATTAAATTCATTATGCATTCACTAACTACTTCTCCTGTATCTTACTGAAACAAAACTCTATCTACCCTCCAATGCATAAAATACGACAGCTATTTAAAAGCAGAAATTTGGTTGTTATAACTAAATTGATATATGACAGTTTGATTCCCAAAATCAAATCAGCATGTGTTAAATAGTGGTATTTTAAAAGCCGTTAAGATGCTAAGGTAATTTAGTATCTCTCAAACTGGAAACGCTTAGGTTTGCTACAAGTAAGTAGAGTATTTATGTTAGGTCTCCAGCGGAGTGACACGAAGAAGAGGAAAAATGGCTGGAACATGACAAAAAAAAATACCCAACAAACTAGATTTTTGTTAATTAATGTGAAAAAGATAGGATTTTTTTGTTACAGGTAAAAGGGACCTTTATTCTCTCTCTTTCCTCCAAATTTTTACCTTGTTCTCCCTTCTGCCCTCCCAGAAGTGGGGGGGGGGATGAGAACATCAAGCTCGTGTGGTGCAGCTTCTTTACTCATTTGCAGAATAGCTCTGGCGAATGAGTCAGATTTCTTCCTATTGTCCTACCCTCCAAGTTCCTGGCAGGATCTTCTCTCTATTCTTATGCTTGATTCGTGATAAGTAATCTTCTAAATGCAGTCTGTTCTTTTTATCAGTCAACTGGCTTTGCAATGCTAGAGTAATTATTTTTTCCTTGTTGTGTCTGACAGCATGTGTTCCAGCTGTCAGACAGAGAAGGAAATGTTTTCCTGATAACCTATGCATTCTGCACCTCATCAAAAATCCATAACCATGGATTAATAGGACCTAAGTCCTACCTATTTCATCTAAAAATTGTAAGAAAAATATATGACTATCCTGAACAGTTTTTCACACTGATACCTTTTCACATGGATATTTCTAAGTTAGTTCTAAAAAGAACCCACCAATTGTCCTCTGCTAGAGATTCTACATCACTGAAAGACTGACATCACTTTTTCTATGTTCCCTTCTTCCCATTCTCCCACAACAGACCATTTTGGTTCGAGGAATTTTTTACTCTCCCCTCAAAAAGAAGCTAAGATAGAAAACCAAAGAGGGCAGGGGGAGAGAACAGCAGAACACAGTGCAAACCAGTTCGGAAGTTTTTCAGAAGTTTCACCTCCTGTTAGGTTCAACGCATTCCTACAACTTGCAGGCATCACATGTTAAAATATACTCACGATTCAGACTCTGTCTGTTCCTCTTGCTTACGCTTTCTTTCTGTTACTTCTCTGTCATGTTGGCTTCTTACAATATTTCTTCTGTGAGCTGCTGGAAAGCTCCTTCCCCCTTTTTTCTTCTGTTTTCATTTGGCATTTTATGATTGGAAAGAGAAATGTAAGATTAGTAAATTATTGTTTCTGTAAACAGATGAAACTACCCACACTAAGTATCTCTGAAACAACTCTACTCCATGGAACAACCTGACAAAAACTGGCTTTCCCTGAAACTAAACACAATTCCATTAGTCCTTTCTCCTTTTTTTCTTTTCATTGGAGAGAAATATTAAGCACCAGAAAAGTGAAGACATTACAAATTGTTGGCTAGAGACAGTTCTGTACCTTTCAAAAATGTGATTTCAAGCCACATGTTCTCCAGATGCACCCAAGGAAAACAACATGTGTCTTCCAAGGAACATAGATTAAAAAAAAAAAAAAAGCAAGCCTCTTGACATTAAAATCCTTTGTTAAAAAGAGAAGTGTCTTAGAAAAGATGCTTTTCTTAGAAAATATTAGAAGTTCCTGAAAGAATTATTTGAGACAAATATAGTTCTGAAACTTTTATTCTATTACCTTCATTAAGATCTAGCATTAACTTTAAGAAAGATCTCCAGTGATACTACTTTCCTCTATAATAAATTTATCAGGAAAGCAAAATTATACCTTGTCCCCCTCTTGTTCTTCTCCATCTTCAGAATCAGAAGCTGATGCAGAACCCACTTTTGCAACGTTCTTCCTTTTTGGTTCAGCCTCTTTCTTTCCTTCCTTTTTATCAAATTCCTTCTTTGATTTCTCCTCTTCCTTCTGACTTTCCTCATCTTTTTTCCCTTGCTTTTTGGGCTTTTCTTCTGGTCCTTTTTTCTTTGCCTTCTCCTCTTCATTAACACTAAAACAAAAAGAGTATTTAGGCATCACATCCATTATCTAGAGTAACTTAAAAAAGCAACATTCTAACGCAAGAAGAGTCTGTGTCTTTTTAACCACAGAATAGTAAAAATGATGAAGTTAATTCACTTTCAGTTCACTTAACAACTCTTCAAAAATATTCTTTCTGTAAAATTAAAATCCACTAGCTGTGGAGGGAGAAAAAACCCCAGCAAATAAATACCAGTATGGAGGGCCTAATAAAGCTAACATTAATGTAAGCGCATAGATCCTAACCCAAAAAGTTCATGCTCAGTGGATTCTCCACACGCGGATGGGACTGTAGGACCCAGAGTGCATACACTGTAAACTAGATTTATAAAGTATACTTATTCAAGTTGTTCATATTCCAAAACTATGCATCTGCCAATTTATATAAAACTAAACCTATGTTCAACTTTTCCTTGAGTTACTAGAAGCACTAGACTTAACAACGAGATGGCAAAACCAAAATTCAGGAAACAGTGTTGCAATTCCATCAGAAAAGATTTCTGAAACAAAAATATAAGAAAAGAAAATCACTATTTTATTTTTGTGTGATGTTGTATTTTCTCTTAATAAATTTCTTTCCTCTGCACTCAGCTTACAATCATATAAGCAATTCTGTACAGATTTGACAAGTTAGGAAGATCTTTCCTATTTCAGAAGTGTCCTTCCTTGAATTACTCCATATTATAAGAACATCTACACAAACAGTAACTTGTATTGAACACTAAAGGGGCAAAAACCTGTAAGGAGTAGTAATTTTGAAGTCTTAACATAAGGAGAAACACAGTTGGCAAGGAATAAGCTTCATATTAAGAAGAAACTCACAAGTCGCCCTCCGAAAGACATGATGGTTTCACCAACTTGGGTCTCCCTCTTGGTTTTGGAACTTTTACTTCAGAAGCTAGTAGTTATACAGAAATAACAGGTTAGTCCACAGCCACCATCTCTTCCTTGTCTATGTGGAAAGATCATTACTCAACAGACATAAGCCATACTTAAATCAAAATATAAACCCTAACTTTGTTACTGTATAGAATTCAAGTGTTAATTGAGTACCAAACTTAATCAAGATCTCTTTGAAAAGTTAGTGTTGGCAGGTTTTTTAGCTGACTGGTGAATTAAAAACTTTGATGCTTTCTAGCCACAGGCTTTGACTACTAATTCTTGTGCTTTTTGCAATCTATCCAGTTGAGATTTGTTTCACATGTTGCGTAACTAACATGAGTCTTAAATTAGATAATGAGAAACCTGAAATTATAGAATGAAAAGCAGTCACTTATGCCTACATTTATACAGTTTGTTGTCCACTAGTTTTACTCATATCTTGGGGCTTCCATCACTTTTCAGGCTAACAAACCATTGTCAAGAAGTTCTACCACCATGCTACAGTGCAGATCAAACCTCTTCATTTCCTCAGATTCGCCATATTGTTAGGAGTAAGACAAAACAACCTGCCTTCTTGGCACTTATGTACCTCAAAAGCTTGTCCAGCACCGCAGTGACTATGCTGCCAGGAAACCTAATACTCGGTGTTTAAACGTTTGTTGGTCTTAGCACAGAGCACTTCTAAGCATACTATCAACAACAGAAAAGGCTGCATAGTACGTTTTCCAAAAAGGTTTTTTATATAGGAGGCAAAAGCATGTCTTATAGATCCTTTCCTGCTCTTACTGACATGGTAATGATAAAACCACAAATATTAAAAATACATACTTAGTGCACGTCACGAAATGGCAGAGGGGGATGAATTAATACTTAATTTCCCTACAGCTTCCATGGCAAAAACAATTAAGTCTATTTAATGTGGTTTCACTATTTTTATATTGTCAGCAGATACAGAGGACTATAAATTATTTGTTTCCCTGACTAGGTGCTCAAACAACATACGTAACTGCTGCAAGAACTGTCTTTCAAAGCAGTAATTCGTGATCATCTGCAAGCTTACCATTGAAGTGACAATAGATCATTGCTAATTTGAAAGAAACAGGCACTACAGAATTATCACCAAATGGTTCTAATGAAACATTAAAAAAAAATCAGTTATATTTTCTTTTAATTTGCATATGAATTGACAGAGACTACCTTCAACATCTCGTTTTTAAACAAGTCTCTTCAGCTCTTAGTTTTGTTTTTCTTGTCCTCTGAACTCCACCTACACGCTCCTTGTTCCCCCAATTCTCATCTTTGTGTTTTATGGATCTTCTAACTCAATCAAAGTATTTTAGAGACCTTTAATGAATACAAACCTTTGTGGAGCAAAACCGCCAGAGAGCTCTTATCATGTATCTACACTTTAGCAGTATTCTGCGAAGAAGACTGACCTATTCTAAAGGTAATACTTGCACCCCAAACCAAACAGTCTTTAATTTAGGAGACTAAACATTAATACTAACAATATAAATCCATTCATGTCCTGAACTTACCAATTTGAGATGTTTTCTCACTGCAATCTATTAGCAAAATCTGCCTTTAGCGTGCAAAAATACTCTATAGTACTTCAGGGGAAGGAGATAACTCCCTGATTAATTCTAATAAAATATTTCTGTGGTGAAAAAAATTAAATCATTCTTCTGAAGTTACCTGCTGGTCTTCCTCTTTTGGGGCTTACTTTTGGAGACACTGGCCCAGTAGCTGTTGCTGCCCCTGCTGCTGCTTCTTCAGCTTCAGCTTGTTTTTCAGACTAATTTAAAGAATGAATTTCACAAGTGAAAAAGCACATGGCACCAATATCTCAATTACGTTCTCAAAAAAATACCTTTAAACTTCTAGAAATGTTACTATGCTATTGCTTGTACACACAAAAAAAGTCTCTGAACTTAGTAACAGATTATACTTAAGTATTACTAATTTCACCCTCTGCAATCCTGACTGGAGAAAACAGACAAGAACTTAGTGTGCTCGATAAAGGATAACTAGAAGTACAGGTACAGCATGCTACTTTTCTGTGACAAACATACTAAAGTCACAGATACTTCATACTCATCCCCCATCCCTGCTGTCAGCTGTAACTTTAGAAGCTAAGTGGTTTCAAAGACAAAATTAAAATCTGCCCCACTTAATTCTAGTTTTCAGTTGTGTCAGTGCCCTGATCTGGCTTGCAGTGTGACCACAAGAACATTAAGGCTAGCGTATGCTGAGCAAGCAGCTGGAACTGCCTCTGTCAAAGTAACTCTGTATTCTCCCAGGTTGTAGAGACCACAAAACCACAAATTTGTGAAAAAGGGGAGTATTTCAGGTGTTAGTTCAGTGTGATGAAGATGTTAAAAGAATTTTTTCAGAGCTTCAAAGCAGGCTATTTTATTAGCAGTTTAGCAACAGTTTATGTCTTATTTTTTCTTATTTGTAATGAGTGGTTTGGAAAAGATAGGGACTACATATTCCATATTAAGTTAAAAAAGAATTAAGACTTGTAAAACACTTTCATTCCTGCAAATCTTTCAGGCACTTGAAAAAGGGGAGAAGGGTGTCAAACACTTCAATTTATGCATAATCTGTCATTAAAGGAAATAACATCCAGTATTATTACATCCAAAAAATTCCAGTAAGGTAAAATAATTAAACATATTGTTACCTTTCTTTTTCTTCCTCTTCTAGCAACTTTAGGAATAGAAGTATCATTTGTTTTCGCCACATCCTGTCAAGATCAAAAATGGTCCTAAGAGTCTTAATAAAACAAAGATATATTTAATTTATTCTATGTTTTTTTTACACAACTGAAGCCTCTGGCACACAATTTAGACATGAAACTTGTAATGTACATGAAGACACCTCCTGCTTTTAAATTATTAAAATCAAAAATTATTAGACATTAGGAAGAAATTCTTCAGTGTGAAGGTGGTGAGGCACTGAAACAAGCTGCCCATTGAAGTTGTGTTTGCCCCATCCCTGGCAGTCTTCAAAGTACAGCTGGATGAGACTTTGAGCAAGCTGGTCTAGGAAAAGGTGTCCCCGTCAATGACAAGCGGGTTAGATCTCGGTAATTTCTAAGGTCTGTTCCAAACCAGACCATTCCACGATTCTGTGATTATCTGGTACTTAGGACTTTTTCCTGAGAGATAAAAAATAAACTAAGTACTAAATAATATTCTGTTCTAAATAAAGATGGTAGGTAGTGATGTTTTAGTCTGTCTCGACTGTTTATCTAGTCTTTAAAAGAGGTACATTTGCAATACAGTAAGTGGTAAGTGATAAAAACCAGAGTCTTCCACCTGTTTTAATTGACAGACAAATCAGACTAGAAGTTCCCTCTCTTATGAAAACTTCAGTTTCTGGGAGCTTCAGTGAGAGGTATAAATGTGAGTGAACATACAAAGTTTTACATAATTAAACAGCTCCTGAAACTGTCACAGTAGTAATAACTGTACTGTCTTAGTAATAGATTTACACCAATAAACATAATATTAAGATGTTCTCTGTTACACAGAAAAAAGCTCTCACATACTTCTTTACTGGTTTTGTCAGAAGGCAGATCATCTTCCTTTGAAGTATCCATCTCCTTTTCTTCTGTTTCAGCTTCTGTAGGTAAGTTATTATCCCCTTTAGGGGATAACTGCAAAGCAAGTCAGCACAGGATAAAATGTATTAGAAAGTATTTTATAGTGAAAAGAGAACATGCTAACTACCATCAGGCTGCTCTTGACTTTAATTAGTTTAAATCTGTAGGTACACTCATTTCTTAGGTACCCATTAAAAGCGTAATTGTACTGGACTACTTCCTCCTGCAGCATCTCTCTTATGAGGGAGGGCCAAGAGAGCTGGGCTTGTTCAGCCTCAAGAAGAGACAACTGAGAGGGGACCTCATCAATGTGTAGAAGTGTCTGGAGAGAGGGTGCCAAGAAGATTGAGCCAGGCTCCGCTCGGTGGTGACAAGCAATAGCACAAAAGGCCACAGGCACAAACTGACACACAGAAGTTCCACCTGAACATGAGGAAGAACTTCTTTACCACGGAGGTGACGGAGCACTGGAACAGGTTGCCCAGAGAGGTTGTAGAGTCTCCCTCCCTGGAGATATTCAAGAACTGTCTGGACACAATCCTGTGCAGTGCACTCTGGGATGACTCTGCTTGAGCAGAAAGTTGAGCTAGATGACCCACTGTGGTCCTTCCAGCCTGACCCATTCTGTGACTCTGTGTGAATAACCCTTCAGCCAGTTAAGGATATCTGTCGTGGCTGTGCTTCCTAACAGGTTCTTGTGCACCTGCTCACTGACAGACCATGGGAAACTGAAAAGTCCTTGGTTTAAGGTAACACTGCTTGGCAAAAGCTAGAACATCCATGTGTTACCAACATTATTCTCATAACAAATCCAAAACGCAGCACTGCACCAGCTACTAAGAAGAAAATCAACCCTATCCTAGCCAAAACCACAACAAATAGTAAACAAACCACAAGTAAGTTGTTTTATCATTTGTGAGATTGTAATTCATGCACTTTTCCCTGTTTTGTTGGGTTTTTTTAAACCTTTCAAATACTAGTTTTGGTTTTGCGAAAGCAGTTAGAACTTGAAAAATCAAGAGTTTGTAATAATTTCCTTGAAAATAATCAACATTTCCTTGCAGCCTATGTATCTGCATGTTTTTAAGATTATCAGTTCTCTCAATTTGAATACTATTGGCTTGTCCCACTTTCAAGCACCTTTTTTGAAATTCCATTTTTAAGTAGCTAGTTTTTAAAATTTCAACACTAAGCAAAGCAACTATCACACAGTATTTTCTAATTACACGTAGACATGTAACATCACTGAGTCTTTTTACACAGTATAACTTTAAGACAGAAGAATTATTGGTTCACTAAAACCAAAGGAAACTAGAGTACAAGGACTGGTTAACAGAATGTTATGACTACATTGGTATAAAAAGAAAAAAATTTGCTATGTATTTTGCCTTAAGATGATTAATTATGCAAAAGGACCCGGTCAGGATCTTCCATTCCATCTTTATGTTTAAATGGCTCTTATGTCTCCCTGTTTCTCTTTCACTGTGGAAGCACTGAACAGCCTAAAAGCACTTTTCATGAGAAACATGAAGCTTAAGTCATCAGCATCCCCACTAGCACATGCTCCTTGAGGCATAAATTCAGAGTGAAGCAAACTGATTAATCAATCAGCCCAGTTCAAAAGAAGTTTCCCCCTCACAGTAGCAAACGCTAAGAACAATTGCTTTTATAGGCAGCATGCATAGGCAAGAGCAGCACTGGTTTACTAACAATGTCAGGAAATTACGTGTTGCAAAGCGCTGCTAAGGTATAGCAGATAGAACCCAAATCACCCTCACATTCCACACATGCAAGTACTAAAATAAGAAGCTCTAGGCAGTAAGAAGTTAGGAGAAATAATCCATCAATAACTCTGCAGGCTCCAACTCACCAAAACAATTCTCAGCATCATCTATCAATATACTACCAGTAGACTAATAGTTTTTTCCCTCCAATCAAAGGACTTTTTCACTCTTGAATTAACGAAGCTGTTACAGCTACTGGACACTAATCCTAGATAAGGAACACGTGCTATTTGACACATTGCAAATTCTTCAGTTGCAATTGTGAAACAATACTGAAGAACAGCCTTCAACACTGTACTGGTTTGGCACGGCCTGGTTTTAGGTAGCAGGGGGGCTGCAAAGATGGCTCCTGTGAGGAAGCTGCTGGAAGCTTCCCACCATGTCCAGCAGAGCCAATGGCTGATGGCTCTGGAAGATGGACATGCTGCTGGCCAGAACTGGGCCAATGAGAGAGGTTGGAAACGCCTCTATGATGAC
>QWTY01030378.1:0-16985 GCA_008033365.1 Pseudorectes ferrugineus | reverse complement strand
CTCCTCCTTCTCCTCCTCCTCCGGCGGCCGCCGCTGCCCTGAGCGACCGGCCCGGCTCCATTCGCGCCTCCCCCGAGCCCTTGGCGGAGCAGCGGCGGGGGAGCCCCGGCCGGGGCCATGTCCAACCCGGGGGCCCGGCGGAACGGGCCCGTCAAGCTGCGGCTGACAGGTGAGGCTGGGCCGGGGGCGCGGGGCCAGCTCGGGCGGGGGGCGGGAGCGGCTCCTCCGGGTGTCGTTGAGGTTGAACCTGGGGCCGGAGCGGCCCCTCAGGCCTCGCAGGGAAGGGGAGGGCGAGGTTTCCCTCCCCTTGGTTCCCCTCGGCCCCGGGCTCGGCGTGTCCGGGCTCCGCCGCCCGCCCGGCCCGGGCCCCGCAGCCGCCTGGGCGAACTTCAGCCACCGCACCCCAACTTTGCTGTTTATTTTCCCTTCGTCTTCTCGGTGTAAACTCGAAAGAAACTGTCACACTCTTTGTTTTGATCTCTTTGTTTGTTTATTGTTGTTGTTTTGTTGGGTTTTTAAAGCGATTTCCTCAACTAAGACGGTTGGCACTGGAGAGGCTCCCCAGGGCAGTGGTCACAGCCCCAAGGCTGCCAGAGCTCAGGGAGGCTTTGGACAACACTCTTAGGGACAGGGAGGGATTTCGGGGTGTCCTGTGCAGGGCCAGGAGCTGGACTCGGTGATCCTGGTGGGTCCCTTCCAACTCAGCATATTCCATGATTCTGTGATTGTTCACAGTTCTTGGGTGAAGTGCCTTGTGCTGCCCTCCTCCAGAAGACCACTTGACCTCTGATATTTTAAAATACCATAAAAATGGTTCACCTGCATGCTGCGAAGGAAAACAATCTGGTCTTAAATACTTAAAACGATGCCCTTTTCCATATAAAACCCCAGGTAAATAGGTTTAGAGGAAAAAAATATTGGAAGTTCTGCTAGAGCTTCCTTGAAAAAAATACAGGACACTTGGAACTAGCTCTTTTCTTCTAAGTATTGTTAAGTCATCCAGCACATAAATGATACTGTGTGTCCTGAAGCATCAGTACACGAGGGTAAGCGATTAGAAAAGAACAGCTTTACACTGTAAATACTCATCTCTACATATAGTGTATCTAACCAGCTTGCAAAAGAAATGTTTTTTAAAATGTTAAAAGAGTTGTTATATTTACTTTAGGTGCATGAGAAATATCTCCAGCTTAATGCCTAATAAAGAGAGGTGTTTTTATACTGATTTTTCCAAGTGTGTTATTTTTACAGGAAAAGTAAAATGTATCTGCTTATGTTTTACTTTGGAAATACTCGGACTAGATTTGTAATCTAGTTTTCATGGAGATTTTTGAGTGTCTCTATATTACACTTGGAAATAAAACTCTTAAAATGAATGTAGCTGGGACTGCTGCATGGAACAGTGCTGCCTTGTTTTTACAGAGTGTTTTGTAGCTTTCTCCTCAGGTTATTCCTGTGTTCATGCAGTGCTTTAATACTTTCTTTCCCTGAGCAGTGAATGCTCAGACTTGCTTATCTTTGAAACATTAAAAATGGTCTGTAGTCTTATTTAAAAGCGTGGAAAATACTGTCTAGGGAGTTGTCTTTCTCACCTCTGTGTTTTGTGTTCAAATTTGTTTCATATTTTATTTTTATTGAGGATTAAGCATGTAATGAAACTGTGCCTGTGACAATATCAGTGTGTCGAGGGGCGTGTGATTGTGACCAGAACCAGGCTGTGGTTTTACACACTGTGGTCAGCCAGGTACAACCCTAAGGAATGTTTTTGGGTTTTTTGTTATCTTGCATTTTAGGAAGGGAATGTACAGAGCATGGGATAAAGGCAAAATTGTCTTTTTTAGGACTGTTCCAGGGTTAGCAGCTCTTGCAGTCACTGAGTACCAGTTCTGTTATTGGAAGCTTATAGGAAACATTGGCCTGTTTCTCCAGTTGAGCAGCTTGAGGTATTTTCTGCTTTAGCTGGTTGTGAGTTGTTTCACGTAAGGTCATTTGTTGTAAGGAAGCTTTACATGTTTAAGGAAAACATTGAATTTTATTAATTCAGCTGACATGTTGTCAGTTCTTGCCTAGGAATAGTTTTAAGTGTTCTGTGTGGTTTTGATTACCCTTTTTGATTGGAAAAGCAGTTTGAGGACTCTTGAGTTCTAAAACTGTTTGGAATTAGAAGAATCTGTATATCCAATGTTTTTAAAAGTTTATTCTCAAACTGACAAATGCTATTTAATCTTAATTTTCTTTGGCTCTATGAAACTAGCAGTCTTCTGTTTTGGCTTGAATGTTTATAGAATTAATTCTGCAATCATTGTTCAACGCTTATCTTTTCTGTTCATTATCTCTAAATTAGATGGTATAGATTAAAAAATGGATTTCAAGAACTGGATTCAATTAGCAGTTTTTCAGGACATAAACATTAAAGATTTAGATGGAAAACATTGTTTTGACTGACTGGATAAATGACAGGGTAATGTTTGATGTGAGTCCAAGAACTGATCTGGAGCTAGTGCCCAACTTCTCAGTCCATCTTGAGGAGCCAAATAAAATATTTAACCTAGGCCTCATTTTGCAAAAAAGGTTGACTCTTTGTTGGGACCTTAAGAAAGTTCTGAGAAATGTTTGGCATACCTTTACACTAAGTGTTTAACAGTTTATTTAGGTCTGGGTTCCATAACAGAGACAAACCACAGTGGTGGCATACTTCTAGTAAGTTTTTATTTAGTTTACAGTGCATCTGTGTAATACATTTCTTATAAAAAGTTATTCTTTTGCTCCAAGGTGTTGCTATTTGTTGCAAATATCACTTGACTCTTCCGTGATACATATGTTGATACAGTTCACATAATCTTGGGCTAGAAAATCTCTGGTTAATTGTTAAAATCCACGTGTTATGGCTTCTGATGATACTTCTAGCAGGAGGTGTAAATCCTTGTTTCTGATTAAAGTATAGGCAGTGTAATTTAAATTAGCTAAAGTCTAGAATTGCACTAGGCTTCTGCAAAATTTATCTTAGCAGCTTGTAATAACAATGTCCAAGGAAGTGTAAGGAAAATTTCTTCAACTCTCACATATTTACCACCATTTGATCTAGTCCTATCCTGAGTACATCTGAGTTCTACAAAAGCTGCAAGTGCAGTCATCCCCTTCCATTCCCAGTGTGATTTTTCTCAGTGTTGTGTTGAATTTGTGAATTTGTAAATACACTACACTGTCAGACAGAATGTGCTATGATTTCTTCCACCCCTGTGCTGAATTGTGTTTATCTTTCATTCTTCAGAAAACTGAGAAATGACCACTGTTTTCAGTAAATATTTTATGTCCTAATATGTGAATTGTCCAGTGTTAAAATAGCTACATTTGATTGCTTTCACTTAGGAGATCAGTGACAGCTCTCTGAAGCCCATAAGGCTGTTTTTATCAAGGAGATACTTTCTGAAATCAGTTTGAAGTCCGCAAAACTCTGTGAGCATTAGAATATGTTGAGTAAAGGTTCAGTGCAGAAGTTTATGTAGTTCATGTGTTGCAGGTAATGTTTGTCTCAGAACTGTTAACAAGTAAAGATACTTCCATAGCCACAAAGCACAGTTACACTGGGCTGGAAAAAGGGGTAATAAATATCCCACGGATAAAACTGGAATGAGCTGGAAGAGTTTTGCTGGTGCAGAATCAGACATAGGCCTGAAGAGTTGTTGGATTTGTTTTTCCTCCTTCTTACTGCTTCCAGCTTTCCTGCAGGGTTTGCTGATTAGGGAAATAAAAGCACTGGGTGTTGTGTTGTGGAAAATGGATCAGCATCTCATGTGGTGTCCCTCTCTGTTCTCTCTTGCTGCTTTACTGTCTCTCCAGACCTCACAGTACAAAGGTGGGACTGCACTGTAAAGTTATAGTATTGAAGGAAGAAAGTGCTACTGCTTTATCAGACCATAGAAACTCTGGTTGTGATGCTAATAGTATTTCTTGAGAAACATACTTAATATTTAGAAAAAGCCAGAATATTCCTGAGCTTTGTAAAACAATGTGGGAATCTTCAAACTTGTTTTTTGTAGTGGATGAATCTAAGTGTTAAATTAATACAGTTGAAGACAGTGGTTTACCTGAATGCTAAATTTTCCATCGGTGGTGGTGGAAGTAGGACTGAAGTTTATGGATAGCAGAGCCTCACTGTGGGGGCATCTGATTGATCGATTGATACAGTAGTTCCCTATATTTTTATGTAGCAAGGCAGTGGTTTTATAGATGACTGAAATTGTAGTGCCATTTTAGGTCAGTCTAAAATCTGAGTGCTGTTTCTTTTTTCTCTTTGTAGTCCCTGGCTTCACTTTCTGGGCCCTCCCTTGTGTTGACTCCAGCAACTGTGTAGCTATGGGATGAGCCGAAAGCTAATCCCACCAGGAAAAAAATGTTTTTTTGTATTGAAGAAGAGGGATGCAGGGAAGAAGCTGAAAAGAGGGCAGGACTGCCTCTCTTACCAGCAGCCTGTACTTAGATAGGCTTTGGTCAACAATAAAACAATGGGGTTCCTTCATGTAAGGTATATTTGACTTAAGTACCAGTTTTTGTAAGCCATGTGTCATTAAGAAATCCGAATCAATAAATTACATAGGAGGTGGATTAAACCGGTGCAGTCATAACAAAGTCAATAGACGTGTTTAATCAGATGCACAGGGATTGATGGCTGCTTGGCCCTCAATATTTTCATCAAAGTATGAAGTGTGTGTGTAAATATATGCTTTCTTCTATACACAGTATATAGTTATAGATATTTATATACATATAAATCAGTTGTGGATCATACAGATGCCAAAGAATTGTAATAAACAACTGAGCAGCTGTATGGAGCAGTTTCAGCTGTTTGTTTCTATGAGTTCAGCTTGTATGACAAAGTTTTATTCAGCTGGGTATAAAATTAGGTATCTGTGTTCAAGGGTGCATAATGGGGTATCATGGCAAGCAAAACAAAGATCAGAAAGGTTGTGGGGGAGGAAATTGTAGTAGGAAAACCGTTATATGGGGGCTTCAATTAGAAGATTGAAATTCAGTTCAAAAAAAAACCACACTATTCACCTTAGGCTGTACAACCAGGAGAGCATCACATAGAAGCTAGTAGAGGATTTACATGTGTAGGTAACATATGGGGCATATGTGGGAGACATATGGGAAATCTGCAGGCAGTCCTAATGGTAATGTTTAAAAAAATTAAAGCTATTGCAGGGGGGAAAAAAAGAAATCCTGGGGGTGGAAAAATAGTGAGTAATGTTTAGAGTTGTACTTTTCAGTTAAGTTTAAAGAGTTTACACTGTCCTGTAACGTCTGTCTGCATAGCTGAACAAAGCTCAGAAACTCATCTAGTGGTGACAAATTATATTCTGTTTTCTTTGTTAATCACACTGAAAAATCTGATCAGACCCAAGATGAAAACATTTTGTCTTTGTGTCCGTAAGGTGAATGGGTAGATCCCTGTAAGAAGACAGCTTTTAATGTTTTGTCTGGTTTATCTCATGGCCTTTGAAGTGCTTCCTTGCTTTGCCATCTTACTTAGAATGACATCTCACCACTGGGCCAGACCTTTCTTGCAGTGTTTAAAAGGGTGGATGATTTCTTTGGGTGTCTTCCCTGCTCTCCTCACAACAATGACGTGAGCTGGCTTCTGACTTGGCTCCGTGGCACGAGTACATTGCTGCACAGGCTATTATGTGCTTGCTTTAATGTATGAAATGTAAATGCTCATCACACGTGCAGGGCTGAGATCACTCCGGTGACTCCCGAGAGGTGGGAAAGATTCCCCTCCGTGATGTCAGACAGAGCTGCTGTGTGTGTCTGCTGTCAGCAAAGCACATTCCTGTTTGGGGAACAGGAGCAGAATCTTGAGGGACATTGGTCAATAATATGTTCGAGGAAGCAAATTGTTGACTTTTTCTTGCTACTTAATCTTTAAATGCTTCCAATGAAAGCATGGATAAGATTGCTTGTGACTTTAAAGAAATCTTCATCTGTTGATAACAAAGCTCAGGACAAAACTGGCTAAGCATTATCATCTGAGTTTAAGGGGAAGACTGATACAGGATGGAGAATAGACATGCTCAAGATCATAAAAAGGATAAACTAAGTAAAGCTGGGATTTAGATCCACTATCTTTTGACTTGCTGCCCATGAGCATTATTTCTTTTGAGTTTAAATCCACGGAAAAGATGGTTCTGTTTTGGGCCTTCTGAGACGATGCAGTTGGGGGGATTTGGGTTCAGTTATCTCTCATATGCCACGTTTGTGTTGCGCTATTTAGCTGTATTTTAGCATCCTGCAGACTCTTGGGAATTGCTTTTTTCCTACTTCAAAATACTTTTTTTTGCTGTTGCTCAGGCAGATCAGACCAGGAGGGCTGATATCCCCAGAAGTGAGTAACACATATTGCTTTTGATGAAGTGTTGGTCACATTTTCAAAATTCTGAAAGTGAAAAGAAAAAGTAGCAGTGTGTGAGTTTCTGTGGCTGTATCCTGTTGGTAATTTTGTGGAATGACTCTTGGCCAGTGCGTATTTAACCCAACTTACAAGGTTTGTTTTCTTGGAGAAAGGGAGAGTCACTCCATGGCTGTGGGATTGTCAGTGGAACGGGTTCAATGCTTCCTTTCTGTGACCAATTCATTTGAGTTGTTTCAAATATGCAGAGAATGTCCAGGCTATGTAATTTACAGGTCACAGTAAAACCGTGTACCCAGATTGTGCCATTCATGCTTAAATCAGCGTGTGTGATGCCATCTTGCCACAAACATCGCAGTGACAATGCCATAGGAAAGCTTTCCAACCCGCAGCACTGATTTTTGGGATGGACGTATCCCTCTGCTCCATCCTGTGCTGTCAGATGGGGTGGGCTGGGGAATATATCTGTGTTAAAATCCAACTCTTCTTCTCATCCCCCTTTTTTTCTTTCTCTGGGTGTAGAGAACTGGGGTGGGTTGATGTGTAAATGAGTGGTGGCTTCAGGCAGGTTCACAGAGCAGCAGGCTCTTGGTGGCATTTTCATTCTGCCTTGACCCAGATTTTAACATTACTGATGGAGTTAAATGGAGTAATAACTAATTATATCTGTCATGATGCTTCTTTTTAACATGCTTAACCATTTGATTTGGAGTTTATATATAGATGCATACATAAATTCAATTATAGATGCAGTTGTACTTGTATTTAATTGGAGGTGGAATCTGTGTTGGTAATACTTAGAGGCATTTTCTGAACTTGGGTCAACTTGAAGATTTCTTCCTAAGACAGTTAAAGACCAGGCTGTACACTTCTAAAATTATGTATGGTAAAGCTCCAGCCTTGTGCTTATTGTAGGACATGAGGAAAGTAGATGGAGTGTACTTAGTAATTTACTGTTTCATTTTAGTAAAAGGCAGTCTAGTAAATGCAGGTAATTTTTGTGCAAAAAATGTAAAATGTACTAAAATTAATTTTATTACTGGTGAGGGAGGAAAGATGTATTTGGGTTAGAGTATTTATGGACATGGCTGGTTAAAAAAAATTAAAATAAAAATCCTTAAGTGTGCAAAGGAACTAAACATGTCTGAATAAAATTCATAGAATTACATTCATGCTTAACTGCCTGGGATTAGAAATTCGTGGCATTAATTGTACCAAGCATTTAGGTATCCCTATGACAAATAGTTCTTCAATTCGACTCCTAACAGAAAATGTTCACCTTCTTCTGAAATTATTTATTTATAATATGTATAAATACTTACTTTCAGAGAAGAAGTTCTTCCTATTATTTTCCCTGGTTGATTTATTAAAATAGTTTATAGCTCTGTATAGAAGACTCTATGCAGGAATAGATGAGTAATAGCTTTGTGCTTAGGTGTAGTAATATTAAGGTGTCCTCTTTTTTGTTTAGCAGCAAAATAAGTACTTCTGTCTTAATTTATAAAGGATGGCATCAGGTCTGATATAAGAAACTTTGTAGGATGGAGCTGGTGTAGGTGGTGTCATTCAGAGGCAAAAGGGGTCATTTGTAGAGGTGAAACAGGACAGAGTGAGGCACAATTGTTCAACAGCTGACACAGGGACGTGAAGGGACTGTGAGTTTCCCAGGTTTTGTGTCGCTTCATTGTGGAAGCAGAAAACAAATCTGGGTTCCTGTGTTTGGGTTAAAATGTAAAGAAATGTACATGTCATGTTGCTGAGTACAGCACTGAGCCGGGCTGTAATGATTCAATGATTGCACTGTCAGTGTGGAAATCTGAAGATACTGAGCATTTCTCTTCATCGTGATAATACAGATACATCTATTTTAAAGGACACAAAATACCTGTTGCTAAGTACTTTATTTAAATAGATGTGAAGGACCTCATCCTCACATCTTCTGGAGAGCACTTGCTCAGCAGTACCAAGTATGAAATGAAAAATGATTGGCTTCTTTAAGCCTGAGTGCACAGTGTATGACACCTAAATTGACCAGACTTTAAAGAAGGGCGTAATGAATGATAAAGCAGAAATTTTCTAGGGCTTTTATTTAGAGGATTGTAGAAGAAAGTTCAAAAATGTTCTATACTGTTCTTGCAGAAGGTTCTTGATAATTGAAGCTTGTGAACAACGATAAAAAGTTTTTGTGCCATCTTTCATAATTTCAAGTGGGTTGTGTATGCGGCATTTCTAAATGTCTAACTAGCAATTCTGCATGCTTGGTGAAGCACGGGGCGTTGGTGAACAGAATCTTCAAATGTATAGATACAAATGTATCACACACAGTTATAATAAACTCTTCGTCAAGGATGGATGTTGGAATGGGGAAAAACTGCCTCTCTTGTCCTCTGTTCAAGCTTATTAATGGTGCTGCACAGGGGAAGGGCCCCTGGTTTCTTACAGGAGCAAATGCTGCCTGTAAATTCCAGGTGCTGTGCAATAATTCCAGTTTGCCTTAAATAACCGGATATCAGCTTTTTGTTTAAAAGTTAAAGGGTTTAAATCTTTGTGACTGTACTAATGTGAGGGGGGCGAGATTTATCCTGAAGTTGTGCTGTCGTGTAACACTGTGGCCCTTTTGTGAACATCCTTCATATTTGGGATTTCTTCTTAAGAACTGGGTCGAAAGATGATTTAAAATGCTGGCTTCTGCTTTCTTCTGCAGCAGGAAAAGAGAACGCCTTTAAGGAAAAAATGACTTGGAGTAATTTTCGGTAGTACGTGCGTTGTGCCTGGCTTGTCATAAAATATTTGTGTAGTCTTCTCTCCCTTCCTCAAGCAGTTCCCACAGTTCACAGTGTTCTCTCAGTAGCTGTGATGGGGGGGTAAAAGGAGGTTAAAAGTTCTGTAGTCCCATCTACAAGGATAGACAGTAAAGTTCTTGGTTCCCCTCCCAAACAGCAAGGGGTTATTCTGCCTGGGGGGAGATCCTATATATTTATATTTGTCTGTGTCTCACTTGCTTCTGTGGCCAGGGGATCATGAAGAAATTTCTGTTCATTTGTGAGATGTGAATGTGGCATTGTGAATACGTGCCTCGGATTTCCTCATTACAATATTTATCATTTTTCCTGAAAGTTCCTTTCCTCTGGTGAATTGTTCATCCTGTAGAATCAGTCAGCTATTTCCTGTGTATCAGCATAATGTAACTTCATCTACACTGGGCAGGACTTTGGACCCATTCAAAAGCTTTATATTTTTCATAAGTTTATTGAAATTTAGTAGCTCTCCACATTTCAGCAGTTCTTTGCAGTGTGGTCCATGCCTGGAGATGCACTTGTTCTGCTCCCACCCTGTGTCACTGCAATAGAGTGGCAGTAAATGCACAGGAAAATTGTCCCTGGTCACCCTGACCCTTGGATTGTTCCTTTGTCCCTTCAGCACTGTGGGGAGTGGGGGCCTGCACTTGCTTCTGCTTTGTGTCATTTGAACATGGAATTGCTTTGTCTGTCTGAACATCTTGGCCTTTTACTTGCCATCAGTGGAATTTATAACTATGGCTGAACTTGGAATACCGGGCTGGAGCTAATAATGCCAACTCCAGTTAGCACTTCCCGTTCTAAGACACTGCTCAGTGCTGTTAACAGCCGGCTAACACAGACATTTTTCATGCTGAGGAGCTAAATCAGACCGAATTTATTTTGGGAAGATTCTGCTAAACTTCAACCAGTTTCAAAAAGGATTAAAAATACATTGCACATCATCTAGAAATCCTTTGTTCTTGTGAATCCTTTATTCTGGGGCAGAGGTGCTGTCAAACAGGGACACGGTAATAGGCAGGTGTGGCTGTATCAGCCAGGTAAGGGTTGGTGCAGGTTTGGTGAGGGGGCGGCCAGGAGCTGAGCTCTGCCTCTTAATGCTGAACTCAGCTCCTGGTGTGAAGAGAGGCACTAACTGGAATGCACAGGGTGCAAAAGCTGGGTGAGGATGGAGGAGAAGGGAGTGACCTGGAACAATGAGCTGTCCGGGGCACATGGGTGGATGGTGGAGATTGATTTTGGCAGGACGAGGCACTGGGGATCTGTAGGTGCCTGGGCTCTGGTGCTGCAGCCCTGAACGTGACACAGAGTCACAGAGGCAGCCCAGAGCTCCTGTTCCAGCCCTTTCAACACTTGGCTTTGTAACCAGGGCGTGCTGTTGCTGCACATGCCATGTTCTGTTGGTGATCTGAGTGTTTCATTGGGAAGAAGGGGTCATCTACAGCAGAGGGGCTTTATGAGAACTCAAGATGCATAACATGCAAAGAATGTAAGTGGTTACAGTTGGAAAGAGGCCAGAAGTTTAAAAACAAACAGGAAGAAACACCCACCCCAAAATTTCTCCCATCTGTTCCTTTGCTCCACATGTTGATCACCTTGATCCTATATAGAAGAAATAGGGAATGAAGGGCTGGCTTCTAAGTGGCCATGATTCAGAACATAATTCTAAAAAGGCCTGCAGATAAGATCAGGGTTACTCCTTATGTGTAGAACAAAAGGAATTCTTCAGCTTTTAGCAAACCTGAGAAGTTTTTTGAAAAGACCCTTGATTCTAAGAATATCTTGGTCACTTCATTAATGCTAATATTTTCTTGCTTTAAAAGGGTCCGGAAACTTGCCATTAATTACAATTGAATTATGTAGTTTTTAAGTTTCCTTGGCTAATTTACATGCTATATTTTCACAAAGGTTTTGGAGTTCAGAGTAGTGTTATCTGCTGTTGATGAGTTCATTGCATGAAAGATTTGAGCTTTTTTAGTTAGACTCAATGTCAATATGTTAAATATCAAGTGGACAGAGAAAGCTATGAGCTGTGGCAGCTATCATTTGTGCACTGTGATGGATCTTGCATTCTTTGTGAATATTTCTCTATAGAAGAGGGGGGTCCTCTGATTTTATAGTTTGTCCCCACTGGATTTGCACCAGAGCATCCTCCTGTGTCAGGGGGTTGATATAACACACTGTGCTCTGTTTACATTGAGTTGCCAGTGTTGTGAGACACTTTGATCTTCACTCTGTGTGTATGAAACACACACAAAGGAGCCTGCAAAAGAGTTTGACCAGTGAAGAATCAAAGCAGAAATTGCCTGTGCTGGGCAGGTGTATCTCCAGCAAGAGACAGGCAGATGTGCAATTTGAAGTTTCTTGTAGAGGTCTGTGTAGCCAGAGTGAGGAGAAGTTATGGGTGTGTTCAGATGGATGGTTATTTTTTTTTTTGTAAACTAAAAATGAATGAACTGATAAAATGTGAAACTGCAAGGTTTCATTTTAAGTAAACTTAATGTTGTCTAACTATGAAGAAAAATGAGGTTTTCAGACTGTTTTCATATTTTACAGAGTTATTTGTTGATGCATAACAGTGCTTCTCTTTTCGCCCAATGTTTGACACAAGGCCGAAACAAAGTCTGCTCCTATGGGACTTCTTTTCCAAAAAGCTTCTCCTTTTCACACCTTTTTGAGCTTTGGGCAATTATAAAGTTATTAAATGCATGATTTTATTCAGCTGATCCCTTTTATCATGATTTAAGGTCAGTGATAGCCTTGTCTGCTTCCCAGGGGGGATGTTCAGGATCTGTTTGATTTTAGGTATACACTACGCGCATCACTTTCTGCTGAAATAAATATCTGTTTATCAGCTTAATAGAAGAATAGCTAAGAGTTTGAGAGTTGAGGTGTGTCGTTGTTCTAAGACTATTAAATCCCTAAAAAATAGAGTACCATTTCCATCAGATATGATGTTAACTACATTTCATAAAATTACCTTTTTCTAACAAGCTGTTTTGTTATTTGCCCACATATGCATGTTTAGTTTGTTTTTATTCTAAGGGCATGCTTTCTTCATTGTGTTTGGCTAGGGGTTTTTTTTACATTTTAATTGAAGTATTTACAATATAGTTATTTTTGTTATAGTGAACCATTTTATTGTTTCAGAAGTGAATTAATCATATATTCTGGGTTATTTTTTCCTGGCAAATATTTTTCTTTAATGGTTCTTCAGGGCTGGCTTAAGTTGTACAGATGAATAATACTTGAAATACAGTATCTGATTCATCATTTCAAATGTTACAATGAAAAACCTTGTGAAACTATATATATATAGGTCTTATTACTTGCAAGAACATCAACTTTACATGGGACTAGACTGGCTGTGTAGCTGTTGCAAGGCAATGAAGTAATACTGCTTCTTGAGTCTGTTGTTTGCTCTGACTTCACGTGCATTTCCTAAAATCCCAAGATGTTGTTCTCTTTCCCAGGTTTCTCTCCTCTGTCCCACCTGGAAGAACAGGTGCTGGCTCTGCAGACCTGTGTTCCCTTTGCAAGGGCAGCGTGTTTGCAGTGGGGTGTTGGATGGATATTGTCCTGAGGGAAAGGCTCAGAGGGGATCCTCTGCTGCTCTACAGGGCAAATACAACAAAAGTTAATTTTGGCAACAGATATGGCAGAAGGTGACCACAGGGTGGTGTGGAACCTGCTCATGGTAAATGGTCCTTGCATGTTGAATCAGAGTTTCTGTCTGGCCATCCAAGTCAGTCCCAGGTGGAAGAGTTCAGGTGCATTTCCTTGACTGCTCAGCATGAGTGCAGCAGCCAGATCTGAATGATAGAGATGAGTAAGTGGCTCCACAGCCCCCTGAGAATGGAAGAGAGGAATGTCAATACTTCATATTTTTTGTTAGCTGAGCGTGCATTCTCATATTTTTGTTGATTATACTGAGGTTTAAAATATGTAGAAGAGTAAGAGTATCAAAAGAGCATCTAACATGTGGGCATGTGTTCCTGTGAACGCTGTGTGTGAAACCTGAAAAGAGCGAGTCTGCTTTTTTTTGCATCTGTATAACTGATTTATGTAATCTGGAATGTAAAGGCTTAAGTTCTGGTAGATTTTGTTTAGATGTAAAAATACCATACACAAATTGTTTTTTCATATGTTTTCCAGATTCAATGTAGGGAGGTTTAAAAAGCCCCCAAAAAACCCAACAAAACACTAAGCCACAAAAAACCCCCAAAACAACAAAACCCACCCAACTCTCCCCATATTTTCTGTTTCCCCTACCCTAAGCTTCTGTCCACACAAATATTTATAAACAGCAAGTAATGCACTTTCTTTTGCATGCACAAAGCCCTGGGGAAAATGAGGAAATATTTTAGTATGTGTGAGGCGTTTAATATTTTGTTTTGCTCTGATTTATCTTTCAAAGAGCTGTGGAGGCCTGCCTAAAAAACTAAAATACACTCCCTGTGAGCTTATATTACCTTTGCTTAAAACAGTCAAACCTCTACTGCTGGAACTCAGGAATTCATGGACAGAATGACTAGAACAGTAAATATGACTTAAAAAAAATGTGGTTATTGGATAAACTGGTACGAGCCCAGCTGCTGAGGATAAATTGATTTTGCTGTTGCTTTAAATCTGTGATGTGTTGGTATTTTGGCAGAGTAAGAAAAACAAGGATATTAGAAAGTAATTTACTGCCCTGGGATTAGTAAGGAGTGTTGTGTTTCTGTGACTGGGGCAGGACGGGCTGCTGGAGATGTGTCTGATAAACAGGACGAGGTCTAGTCTGACAGCTGGCAACAATAGCTTTTGCTCAAAGTCAGGTGTACTAAATTAGCAAATCTATTACAAGGCTACAGGAGAAATCTCACAGAAGACAAGCCTTGTAGGCAGAAGTGCTGCCAAATGGGAAATGATTCATCGTCTCTGAATGGGATGAGCACTGAGCAGAAGCAGTTTAAACCTCAGACTGCTTTGGCTCATAAACCACCAAATATGCGATTAACACTTTATCTTCTCCAATCCCATGGTTTTTATTGTCTCCTGAAGAACAGTCTGTATTTAGGAGCAAAATCTGTGAGACTCGTTTGTTTGTTCTAATCTCTCTTTTGTAAGTTTGAATGTGTTTAGGTATTTTTTTGATTTTTAGCTAAATGACAAAATGTTTGTGTGCACCCTAAAAAACACTCGTGTCCTGTGTCCCTTCAGCAACAGCACCTTTCAGTGAGGATAGTTATGTGGCAGGAGTGAAGGCACAACTCCCTGCACTGACTTAGTGTGGTTCATTTGCTTAGGTTTAGTGAAAATACATGATTAGCTGGAGATGTTTAATGTAGGATGCCGGTTCCAAGGCGATCACTGCATTTTGATTTTTAGTATTTTAAAAACTTGCATCACTTTAACATTAACAGTGCCATTCATAGTCCACAATGCTGAAAGATGAACAGGAAATATGTTTGTGAATTCTTAAATTTAGTTAATGCAGAAGGGAGGTACAGTTTACAAAGCTGGATGAAGCAATGTAGAGGGGAAAAAGCCTGTGCCCTCTTTGTCTCCATATAACTGATCAGAAGTTTAGCCTATCTCTGGTCTTATTTTAGTATAAATTGTCATATTGGCTCTAAGATACATAAATTATGGTGAAACTAAAGGAATTAGGTCATTAGAAGGTGTTTAGTATTAAATAATTGAGATGTAAGAAGATAGTTGTGAGAGGAAAAAATATTGTACTTGGAAAGTTAATATATTTGTTTAGCAAATAATTATATTTGGGTGCCCTGGGATAGTGCTCAATTAGCAGTTGAGATGTCCAAGGAGCAGTGTGTCTAGGAAATGCTGTAAAGATTCCTCTGGAAAACTGGGTCTGCTCTTTCCTTGCTTGTGCAGCCAATATAAGAAATGGTGGAAATCAGAAGTGCTATTTAGTGTAACACTCTGTGAGCAGAACTGCAAGGGGCTGAGGGCTCCTAGAGTGAAAGACTGCAGGGAAATGAGGGTTCTCCATTTCTGTGTCCCCTCAAAATCCCCATCATGTCCACTCAGACTGTCTGAAGCTCATAACTGGTGTTTGAGGTCAATGGAAATACTTGGGTAGTCCCTGCACTTGGAAGCCATTCTGCCTTTGTAGGAGCCCAGCAATGAAATGTTCTCGAACTTGTTGGGAATATTTTCCTGGATTTTTATCCATTTGCTGGGCTGCTAGGAGTGTTGATGTAGAGTGTTGCATTTTTTGCATTCGTGTAATTACCTTACACTCTTTTCAGTCTCATCTCCTTCCCGTTATCTTTCTTAATCTTCACTCTCTACTGCTGAATATCTTCTACTCTGTGTTCTTATTTCTCAAAAAAATTCTTGTATTTTCACTTCTTGAGCATTGCATCTTCCCAAAAGATATCTGAAGTTGTAGTTTAAATGGCATGGCAATGTTTTTTGGGCAAGATCCTTTATTTCCATGTATTGGTGAGCTATTTCTTCTGCATCTCTTGGTGTTCTGTTTCTGTAAATTCCCTTTTACATTAATTCTTACAGTACTATATAAATGGTACTGATTTGACTAAATCAGTTTGTGTAAAACCAAAGTAAAACAAAACCAAGGTTTTACTGTAAGTTGCTTTACTTCAGTTGAAATAAATAAGGTTGCTCATTCAATTAGCTCATCTCTGTTCAACAGCAGCAGCTTCTTAAACTGTTTGGATTTGTTCTGTAGGACACATCTGTTTAAACAGAGAAACCAAACCGAATCTGTCCATATTAAAGGACTGCTATAACTTAATCAGTTTATAAATGGTATAGTCTAATGATGTAATAATCTCCTGGAGATGAGGCTTTGTGGGTGTGTGATGGGGAATAAGACTGGACTGAGGTACATGAGTGTTTTAATGATGTTTGAATGGTGACATTGTCTTGGTTTTCCATCTGTGCTGCCTTTAAGCAGCTGGAGTTTTCCTCACTTAGATGATGTTGCATTTCTGCAGGTACAGACAGAATTCCATCATCAGAAGCATGAGCTTAGTGACCAGGTAAAGGTGTGTGTATTGTCCACACACCTTCCTGCTGATCCTGTTTTATTTTTGGCAGAAGCCAAACTGTCAGGTTCTGGAGAGAGAGGCAACTTCCAGAGTTGAAAGCATTCCACTAAAACCAATTTTCCAAAAAAATGTGAATATAGGGATATTGTGCTTGAATATTTCAACTGTATTAAATAAGAAAGAAGCAGGATCCACATATTATCAAGGAGACAGAATGTCTGAGGTTGTGGATATTGATGATAATGCAGGAGGATGTAAGAGTACATCACTCATCTGGATTGCCCCATATAATATCATTTCAGTACATCAGGTGTAGTAATAAAACAAAATTGTGCTGAACTAGGAGTTTAGATTAAGGGCAGATGCTTAATTAATGATTTTTGCTAGTGATAGTATCAAAATCATGACCCTCTTGAACTCTTTAACATTGTTTTACTTATTAGAGGATTATTTTTTGTAAATTACCTAAATATATATCTGAAATGCCAGAATTCATTTTTTCTCCCTATCAAAAGTTGTTGCCCGAGCTTTTCTCATGAGTTAGGAATTATTTCTTAAAAAGTATCTGACAATCCTTTTGTTAGTGCTGATAAAATCAGTATTTACAGCATTTTGCTGGAGTGGCATGGGAATTACTTGTCAAGGGTAAAGTGTGTCCATGCTTTTGGGGTTTTTGGTTTTTTTTTTTCCTGGTTCTTTTCCTTTCTCCTCTTCCCAGAAAAGCCCCAGCAATAGTGGTGTTCCCCAAGGATCCTG
>QWTY01030373.1:18943-42954 GCA_008033365.1 Pseudorectes ferrugineus | reverse complement strand
AGCCGGCCGGCGCGTAATCCCTGGACGGGGGTGTGTCCAGGTGAGCCGTGAGTAGCCTACGCATGGAGTCCGGGGTTGGACTGCTTATGGGCGACCGTGCCTCTATGAGGGACGGTGAGCACATAGGGTGTGAGCCGTTGTAGCTCTCCCCATGCGTGATTACTGCAAATGGTGCCGCAATTTATACTATAAACTATGGTGGCCCAGAGTACGCCAATATCTGGAACTATGTTGCCCTTGTGTGCGGCGACATGGACCTATGTTGCCCCTGTGTGCGGTGACAATGGAGAACTGGGCTGATGGGAACATCGTAAAGTTCAGCAAAATAAAAACGAAGTCCTGTTGCTGGAGGGGAACAACCCTGTGCAGCAGTACCTGCTGAGAGCTGAGCAGCTGGAAAGCAGCCTTGCAGAAAAGGTCCTGAAGCTCTGCTGGACAACAAGTGCTCCAGCAATGTGCCCTGGCAGTAAAAATGCCCAGCAGTTTCCTGGGCTGCAGTAGGAAGAGCATTGCTTGAAAGTCAAGGTACTGGTAAGAGCCACCAGGGAAACAGTCCAGATGTGGACAAGATAAACATGGACTTATGTGAGGGAATCCAGTGGATGTGAAAAAGGATGAACAGACAGGAGATCTCTCCTATGAGGAAAGACTGAGAGAGGTGGGATTGCTCAACCTGGAGAAGAGAAGGATCAGGGGATTGTTATTCATGTGTATAAATACCTGAAGGGAGGGTGCAAAGAGGACAGAGCCAGGCTCTTTTTGGTTATGCCCAGCGACAGGACCAGAGGCAATGGGCAAAAACACAGGAGGTTCCCTCTGAACATGAGGATACATTTTTTCCTGTGTGAGGGTGATTGCCACTGGCACAGATTGTCCAGGAAGGTTGCGGCATCTCCATCCTTGAAAATACTAAAAAAATTGTCTGGACACAGTCCTGAGCAACTCTCTGTAGGTGTTCCTGCTTGAGCAGGGAGGCTGGACCAGTTGACCTCCAGAGGTCCCTTGTAACATTAGTGGTACTATACAATTTCATCACTGTAAAAAATACGATTTTTTTTTTTTTTTTTTTTAACATTCATTTTCTTAAGCATTTTCACTTAACAAGAAAGGCTTTTTCTTCTAACACCTTGGTAAGGAAATAATATACCTTCTGGGCATCATTATGTACAGTCAGCTCATATTTTTGAATGACACAGAAATGTTTTAGCACCCCATGTTTTGTTTTTTCCTCAAAAGGACAAACCTGGCTGTTCCTGCAGAAAAAGCTGTTTCTTTTCTGTTCCCTCTTGCTTTGTTGACAATCTCCTAGACTTCTCTGATTGTGCAGTTATTGCATTCTCAGTGACATCCTGCCTTACCATTAGAAAGTCCTTCTTTTGCAGAGATATGGCCCTTTTCAAAAAGGGGGAGCTTGTCATGGGCAGTTTTACAATACAGATAAAATTGCACACTCAAGAAAGCAGCAGGTTTAAAGTAAATAGTTACAGGACTTAGCAACAGATCTGTGAGGCTGCTTGTGAGGAGCAATGATAAGCACTGGGAACACTGGCAAATTAGAGAGCTGACTCTGAAATAACAAGAGGAACCACACAGGGTCCAGTTGCTGGGGACTAGTGGGATTAGTCACTACAGCAGCTATGGCTGCATTGGTGAGGAAAAAACATGTGTGCACTTCTACAAAAATCGCCTGGACTTATGGAAATCACTAAGCTTACCAGACTTTTAAAATTTTCTCATCATCACTTACAACCGGCACCATTGAATCTTTGAATTAAAGAGATTATAGTAACACCCTAACACTAATGATGTTTTATAATAAGGAATAAATTTAATCCCAATTCTTAATGATGTTTTATATGAAGTGACAAATTTAAAGAAAGAAGTGTTAATGGACATTATGAATACTCCAAGGACATTTTATTTGATGCACAAGAAGCCATGATTTCACAAACACAGAGAATCTTTCATTACACACAAAAAAAGTCTTGATTAAAAGAAGAGGTGAAAATGACTATTCTAGTTTAATATGCAATATGATATGCAAAAAGAACCACTGCAGTATAATGAATTCAAATAGAATATTCAATTCAGGCAGCTGATAAAGAAAGCAAAGTGATCACTGAAGTTTAAATGGCCCAGTAAAAATCATGGGTCGTGGCCCAGTAAGTGGGTATATTGCAATGGAGGTGAGCTCCTAAGTAATGTGTGCATCCTCTGCTACATTTGAATGGAAATGTGAGAGGTAAGGATGCACAACAAGGAAAAATATTCAATATACATTTTTGCTTTGTGTGATGCTGTGAATAAAATAGAAAACACAGTATTGCTAATAAAGGTGGGTAAAAGTAACATTTGCTGAAATGCAAGATCTTTATAGATAGAAATTTCTTTTTTAAAAGATGTATTTTGAGAAGTTTCCTGAACAAGAAGGAGTATCAAATAAATAAATTAATTAATTAATAAATAAACTGGAGTTGTGAGACTTCTTGATTGGAAAGATCACCAGCCTCATTTGTAGCATTAAGCAGGACTGATGAATTTTGCAAAAATTGAAGAGTGCTTTGTTTGACTTCAGTCCCAGAGAGAACTGTAATGATAAAATGGTTATCCAATACACAAATCATCAAACCCCATGGTTAATGTCTATCCATGTGGCTCATCAAATAAACATGTCATTTTTGTCATCATAGTATAATTCCTGAAAATAATTTCTATGGAAATCCAAGAACAATGAGTCGTGTTTAGTATCCCAAGAGTAAAACAATTTGGTTTCATTTACCTGGGGGAAAAAAAGAAAAGAGAGAGGAAAAAAAAATAGAGTATTCTGTTCAGAATTAATACCTGGGGCTAAATATCAAGATGATAGAAAAACTCTTTTAGGAAAAGGGGCAAATGTGCAACAAGGAAATATGAGTATAATTAATTAAGCTGGAATTTAGAAGAAAGTTTTTAATGTTAACAGTAATGAGGTTTTGATACACCAGGCTAATTGTAGCAGTCAGGCAAACATCCTTGTTTGTTTATAGAGCAGTCTATAGAATGTATTACATAACATCATTGTTTGTGACAAAACAAAACTGTAATTCAATGACAGGGAATGTCTCTTCCCATTCTATGCTGCTATAATTCATCCATCTGATCAAGATAAACATATTGATGTAGCACACTGGAATTTCTGCAGGGCATTTGAGAAGGTACTACATGATATTTTACTTTCTGTGGAACAAATAAAACATCAAATGGATTAACGTCACTTTTAGCAGCTGTTAAAGGGAAGTCATCCATTAACTGACCGATTTATAATGCTTATAGTAAAGTTTTTAATAATTATATCAGACATTTACAGATAAATCTTGAAGGTATGAAAAAAAGGTGAGATAAATAATGGAGACACGTTTCTTCAACAGGGTATTGTAAAGTACCTTACAATTGTTTCCCGGTGATCAGCTGCTCAATAACATGAGCAAGAGTAGGAAATTCATGCTGAATTTACTTCATAAGGGACCTTAGAGTGGAAAGTGGTAAGTCGTAAAAAAAAACCCCTTTTGTTCAACAAGAAAATATCATCTCAACATGCTGGCAGTGAAGTGCTGTAACAGAAAGGACTAATATGTCTTCAGAAGTATAAAAAGCAGGACTGTCAAACAAAAATAAAGAAATTGCCTTGTCTCTGTACAAGATCTGTCAAGATCGCCAACAGTTCTGTGGTGCAGACTTTTAAATGATGCAGAAAAATACTCATTCAAGAGGAAATACAGCAGGAGGGCAGTAAAAATGCTCTATGGATCACATTTAATGTTGAAAAAATGTAGGAGCTCAGTCTATTTAGCTTATTAAAGAAATTGGTTTTGGCACTGTATTGTTAATGAGGTAAGTGCAGAGAAAAACTCATAACAGGACTCAGTGAGCAGTGAGACCAGTTTAAGTTTGTGCATCCCTGAGATGAAGAAAAACCCAGAAATTATAATGTGTGGTTTCCAAGCAATTAGAGTAATCAAGCACTGTTACAGTTCAGAAAGAAGGACAGGAAGGTCAGAAGGACTGGTGCCAGGAGAGGTTTGAGTGCACTGATGACTGATGTGCATTACACAGTCGTGTACATTGATACAGGGTTTTACCTCCAGGTTGTCCTCAGTTAATTGGAGCTCTGTGAACCCCTGGTGCACACTGAAGTCACTCCTTGTGCTCTGCACCAAAATGATCTTAACTGTATCATTTCCTTATGAATCTTATCTCACTGCAATATACAGCCAATGTGGATTTATTCCCAAGGAAAATATTTCATATAAATATGCTTTTTCTAGTTTCCTTTTATTTTAATAACTATAAATAACAATTTGTGATTCATTACTAAAGGAGACCTCTAGCATAAATCAATTAGCTGCAAGACTGTGGTTTCTGGAGTTCTTCTCTGGAATCCAGACAACCCAATGTAGGTATCTGCACTGTCTAAAGATGATGAAGATGTATCCCAGTACAGACAAGTAATCTTTCCTTCCAGGCCTGCATCTACAAATAGAGGACAAAACCACAACATTTGCGGGGTTGCAGTTGGAACACTTCATGGATTTAAGGCATGCAAATATAAATACCAAGTATTCTATATTATGAATATGTAAGGTGAACAGTATATTTTGCAATATATGTGATCAGTGGGTAAAAGCTTTAAAGTATTTCTTAATATTTGAGCTTTATATCCTTTTTGAAGAATGTTAGATGTTTTTCTATATATTTGATGGTGTACTCTCATTTCTGTAACACAAAATATATATTATTTTTGTATTCAGGAATCGAAGTCAATGGTCTTGGTTGATACCTGGAGTCTCTGCATCTCCTCCTTCACTTATTGATTTTGCAGAGGTTTTACATTTTATTGGTAAGCTCATATTTCTTACAGTTTTGGTTTAAAGCAATAACTGCAGGCATGGTTTGGGTTTCCACTGGTAGCTGATGAAAGTCAAGGGAAAATACACTTTACGCAAAATAAAATATATGATATTAGTTAGTGAGTTTTGGTTTACTTTTTGGTTTTCTTGGTTTTGGTTTTCCTTGACATCAAAGAGGCCATGTATCCTATAACTCAGAAAATTTCCTTGGAATGCTTGACTTGTTTGTTTATCATTATATGATGATGGTGGTCATAATAATAACAATAATAATAACAATAATAATAATAATAATTTGAAACTAGGGCTTTGTTTTCCACATATTAAACTAACGAAGAGGCACTCTGAGATTTTCCTGCTTTGAACAAAGAACTACGTTTTGGTTTATATCTGCCCTGTAAGCCCTTCAGAATATATGGGGGCCCAGTTTCTTCTTTTCTCTGTATAAGGGTAAATAATAGCCTATGATGCATCTGGATACTGGGGTTTGTTTAAGCAGGAAGGAGGTAAGAGTTTTTTCTACCTGTTTTCCCTCGCCCCTGTGGCTCTGGGCTCAGAGACTCATCTCCATGCATCTCATCCATCTCCCAGACCTCTTCCCACTTCCAAGAGATTTACTCCAACCAGGACCTTCACCTTCTTATTTCTGGACCCTGTTCCTTTCCCCCTCGGCTTCTTTTCAGAGACACATCTTTTTGTCACCCCTTCTTTCCAGCCCCTAAGAGCAAAATCACAACATGTGATCAGTCTTCTAACTGGTGGTATTTTCTCATGTCTCAAAAAGTTCAGGACAATATTGAAATTTGAACTTCCAAGAAGTTTTCAAGAGGAAACCTGAAACACAAGATATTGGATGTCTGAACTCGCAAGTTTCTTGTTGAGTGAGATCAGGCTAAATGATAAAAATGACCTTAAAATCTGTGTATCTACGAACATACCAGATGTTATCTCACCAGGTATCTTTCTTTTGTGATGCAAGGTCTCAGAGCAGGCAGCAGAAAATCACATCATTCTCTGCTCTTTAGTTGCAACATTGTTTCCTAGATTAATTTTATTTATTTTTTATCTATTATCAGCTCCAGATTTTAAGTATTATTATTTGATTGTGCTTTCTCTCTTAAATACTATTTTCCTTAAGTTAGTTACCTTCTATTTTCCTAAGGTAAATACATTGTTATCTTCTTTGCCTTCTTGGTAGTTCTTGGTGACTTTTTATACTTTTTTTTTTGCCTTACTGATGTTTCCAAGTTCTTTTTTGAGTTGCATTTCTCAGAAGTTCCTGTAATACCATCTTTACCTACCCATTAGAGTTTCAGCAAAAGAACTCTAGCACATCAGCAGCCTCCTAATCATGTTCTTGTTCTGTTGGAACTGATCATTATGCAGTTTTCACCTTCCTTTGGATAGTTTTCCATGCAAAATTATGTTTATATGAGCTGATTTAAAATAAGTCTCATCAAAGAACCGTGGATTCTCAGAAGAGTTGAAGCTGGAAGGGACCTTTAGAGATTGTCTGGTCCAGCCACCAGCACTGGACATGGCACACTAGGTCTGTTTCACTACAGCAGAGGGACAATGGCATCTCCCATGACCTTCACCAAGGGCAAATTGTACCTGACCAATCTGCTGGCCTCCCACGATGGAGTGACTGAAGGGAAGGGGTACTGATGTCACCTGGACTCTTGTACAGCCTTTGGAATGGTCCCCCACAACATTCTTACTACTAAAGTGGAGAGATAAGGATTTGATGGATGGACTCTTAGATGGATAATGAATTGGCTGGATGGCCATATCCAAAGAGTTGTGTCCATTCAGGGCCCGTATTGGGACCAAAACTGCTTCGTGTCTGCATCCACGACACAGACAGTGGGGTTGAGTGCCGTTTCGAACTGAAAGAGGATTGGTTAAATTCGATGTTAGGCAGAAATTCTTATGATGAGGATGGTGAGGCAGTAGAACAGGTTGCCCAGAGATGCTGTGCATAGTGTCTCCCTGGAAGTGTTCAAGGTCAGGTTGGACTGGGCTTTATTCAACTTCATCTAGTGAAGGAAGTTCCTGCCTGTGTCAGGTGGGTTGGAG
Organism: Pseudorectes ferrugineus; assembly: GCA_008033365.1. Classification (NCBI taxonomy): domain Eukaryota; kingdom Metazoa; phylum Chordata; class Aves; order Passeriformes; genus Pseudorectes; species Pseudorectes ferrugineus. The sequence goes on along the minus strand of QWTY01030373.1, from coordinate 35,989 downwards.
AAGATGCTCTTTAAATGTCCCTTCCATCCCAAACCATTCTGTGATTCCATGATTTACTGGCAATGCTCTTCCTAACGCAGCCCAGGAGGTGGCTGACCTTCATTGCTGCCAGGGCACACTGCTGAATTACACACAGCCTGCTGTCCACCAGGATTCCTGGGATAATTTCTGCAAAGTTGCTTTCTAGCCATTCAGGTGCAGAGGGTTATTTTTCCCAGGGGCAGGATTTGGCACTCTATCTGTGCTGAGCTTTTTGAGGTTTCTGCCAGCCCATTTCTCCAGCCTGTTCAGATTCCTCCTGATGGCAGCACAGCCCTCTGGTACATCAGCCACTCCTTGTGGTGTTCTGTCCTCTGCAGACTTGGTGAGAGTACACTAATAATGAAGAGATTAAACCACACAGATTCCAGTACAGATCCCTGGGGTACCTCGGTGTTCTGGCCTCCAGATGGATTTTGTGCAGCCAATCACAACCCCTTCTGCCCAGCTCTTCATCCAAGTGTCAGAGCATCCCACCATTCATTTATTTAGTCCTTATTTCATAGATTACCTGAGGAAGTTAAGAGTGACCATGTGAAAAGCCTTGCTGAATTCAAGATAAACGACTTCTACTGCTCCCCCCTTGCCCACCAAGACAGATCTTTTTGTAGAAATCTGTCAGTCTGGTCAGCCATGATTTTACTTTTCTAAAACTGTGTTTACTGTTCCAATCACCTTCTTCCTCTTCATATGTTTGGAAATGGTTTTTAGTAGGATTTGCTTCATCATCTTGCCAGAGACTGAAATAAAGTTGACAACTCAGTATTTCTACAGATCTTACTATTCTTCAAAATAGGAGTGGTATGCTTTTTTACTTCCAATCCTCAGGAACCTCCCTTGATTGTAATAACCCTTAAAGACAATCAAGGCTGGCTTTCCCATGGCATCAGCCATCTCCCTTCTTGTGTGAATTATTATACCCTTCAGATGGGCCCCCAGTCATGAATATTTCCCTGAAAAAATATGAGAGCTTCCCCCGCACTCAGGCTCTCTAGGGACCTCTTGGTGTGAATATCCTTGCAGTGGAGCCCCTTCAACCCTGTCATTGTTTCAAGGTCTCTCTATTCCACACCACACTGCACACTTTGCTTACCAACCCAGTCCACCCTTTCATCATTTCTTTGTGTGTCATCATCTCCCTTATCTCGTTATATAAAGTAATTTTGGATCATTTTTTCTGCTCTCCATAGCAATGTAGGCAGCTACCATTAGTTGTTGCTGCTTTGCTTTGTGCAGTTTATAAAGCACACCACAAACACAGTGCAGGAACTCTTGAAGTACTCCAGCAAAGGTGGCATTATGTGTGCAAAGTGGAGGCAAAATATTTGATTTTGTGTCTTATAGGACTGTTGTCCTTAGAGCTTGCACACGTTGTCATCACATAAATGCAGCCATTGAGTGGGCAAAGGGAATACTACCAAAGCCACTACATACACGTTTTGAACTCCCCAGAATGATGTTATTTTAGATAAAAAGTTCTGCTGACAAAGCTAAATAAGTATTCACCTGAAATACCAGTCACTGCAATGTAGGAGGACCAAAATAATTTTCTAGCAAAGTAATATTGTCTTCAGGACCCTTTCAGCAACCATTGTAAAGTTTTTCCAAAAGTGTTCTATAAAAGCCATAAACTTTGTTGATTTTTTTTTCAAATAAACCAGTGCTTATAGCTCTGTTGATGTTTGGGGTGAGGGGACACATCTCTAGTTAGTTGGCTACTTATTTTTACTATCACCCATAAAGTAAGTGATGAATTGTAAATCAAAAAGCCAGACTTCCAAAACCTGGAAGAAAAATAATATCACAATTTCTGCAGGAGAATTTTTTGTGTTATTGGTTATTTTAGATGTGCTGGGGAATGAAGAAATAAACATGTCAGGATTCATCAGAAAGTCTGCATTTAATCTTTAAAAAATATACAATACAACACTCAGCAGATCAAATCTGCTGGAATTTTATTTCATAATCTTCAACTTTTGCAGAATCTGCTGCTTTATTGTTCTGTTGTTCTGACAGGAATTGACACAGCTGTCTGAGAGGGATCTTGTGCATTTAGTGGGTACCCAACACGACTGATGTAAGCAGACTTTCATAAGGTTTGCTACAAACTTGGTGTCATTTACAGCAAATCCCAGCAGCTTTATTACTGCCTCAATTTGCTTTATGTTCTGCCAGCTTTATGGCCTGGTTTTCAACTCTCCCGTGTGTTCTGTTGAATCTGAAACTTGTCCTGTGGTGGACGGTGATAGGAGCTGGGAAGTTTCAGTAAGGAATTTTAAGGCTGACATTTCCTTTAAAGAACACAGTACAGGGCAAGCTGTTGTTGCCCACTTTCTAATCATCCAAAACAATTTTCCCATACATTTCAAAGACAGGTTTTTATTATCAACTTGTCACCAGTCCTTGCTGACACATGTGACAAGCTTTACCATTCAGGCAATGCCAGTCATGGCAGTAGAACCTCTTACGTCTCTAAAGTTGGGATTAAGCACTTTAGTTACCTAAATGATGCTTTTCTCCCAGTTTTCATCAAAGATAAGCACAATGAAGTGTTTTACAGGAAAAAAAAGAGATTAATCTCCACCTTATCCCTAGGTCTACTTGCTTCCATTAACCCCAGGAAGGCTTAGTAACTGTTGGTAATGCACATTTCTCCAAGAGCACACCGTCCTCACAAATCTGAATGCTCTTTCAGAGGAGGCCTATATAATTATTTCTGCTTTACAGCTGTCAAAGCTAAGCTGTAAGAAAGGAAAAGCAATTTGTAAAATCACAGTGCAGCAGTGTCTGTCCTGGTCAAACCATGCATTCTAATACAGCCAGTATGCCCATCACATAGGATGCCTTCCCTTTTGAGAGCTTTTCCTTTTATCTGCAGCGGCCCCAAAGAATGCAATTTTGGGGAATAGCTTATGAAGCATTATAATAATAAATGGAATAAAAAATAAGTTATAAAGATAAATTTAATTAAAATTCTTGTATGTAAGAAATGTATGTTTAAGTACATTTTAATAAAAAAAAAAATCATAGTCCTTTCAATGCTTGCTATAGAAGGAACACAGAATTGTGCTTATTAAGTAAAGTCTGCTTTAACTCTGTGAGTTTACAGCCAATTGAATCATTTGATAATAAGAACTAATTCCAAAAGGGCTGTTCTTTCTCTCTATTTTCCTTACACAAGCATGCCAGCCCCATCTTTTATGCAGCTCCAGTGATAATACTCCTGTAAGATCACTAATTCACTAACTGATCCAAAAGAAAACAATTTTTTTTCATGGTTCATTTTCTGAGTTAGCTTTCAGGCAGATCAGCAAATTTGGCCAATTCATTTGATACTCTGAGATAGGCAGAAATTAATAATTAAGCTGTCCCATGAATTTCCTGCCTTATTGTTCTATTCTCCGGCAATTACCAACATAAGGTCTTTTGGGGGGGTGGGAAATATATGGAGGTAGGAAGAGAGGCTGTTGTGAATTCCCCCCTGTCCTTAGAGGATGACCCATCAGTCTGTAGGAGAGATTCACTTTGCTTTCACTCTGTGACACGACACATGGGCAAAACCACAAAGGGTAGTCAAGAAATATGTATTAAGCTGCCACTTAAGTAGCAAAACAACTGATCACAGAGCAAACCAGCAATTGCAGTGTACAGAGATGCTTTCTGCTGGGCACTTAGTGCAAATGAAAAGGATGAAGATAGGTATGGTTCTGACAGACTTAGACAGATGAATCTGCATTAAAGGGCCTTACTTTCAGGTTCAGTTACTCTGGTGTGTTATTATCCTACAAAATAGCCTTTTCACTAAACTTTCCACACATTGCTCAATTCTACTCCTGAAAAGATAATGACTGTAATGGCACCCTGAGTGCCACAAACAGCATTAGAACCTATTAGGCAAAAACATTGGTGATGGTCTTTTCTTGAATAAGAATTTCACTGTCACAAGAATTTATAGTCTTTAGTAGAGGAAAACATTGACCTGTCACTTCAGCATGCTGCAAGTCAAGGGGAAGAGCTACAGACAGAAACATCTGATTGGGCAAATAATTTTATTGTAGAAATGGATTATTGTATCTGTGGCTGCTTTGTTCTTAGACCTGTGCTACTACATGCCACTACCATTTTCTGATGTAATTTTAGCAGTTATTGTTTGTTATATACCTATGATTTTATATTGTGCCATTAAGTATATGAATACATGTGCTATTGAGGAATCTCTCCATTGTGCTTCTAAAGTAATGGAAGGTTCTTCTTTTGCCACTGCATTATTTGAAAAATACACAACTTGGATATTTCAAAGCAGTCCTATTACGATAAAATAAATACTACTGTAATCCATGATTTTTCATATGATACTAAAAATGATGAATACCTATTTCCATCTAATATCTGCATCAAAAGTATCTAATATCCTATTTCTTACATGGAAAGAGAAAAAAAAAGTCACAATCCTGATATATTTTTATCCCATGATAAAAGTACTCTTATCTCTTATCTACTGATGAGCAACTGAGGAGCAGAAGACTAAAACAAAATGAAAATTATATATTTGGTATTCTGTGTTATTTTACAAGAGATTCACATCCCATTTAAAACATTTATCACAACTTTACATAGATGTCCGATAACTTCAAACACCTCTTGCTAAAAGGATTATCCAAATTCATAAGGAAAGTTTGCAGAAGTACAAGAAATTTAATCCAGGACTCATAAATGCCAAGGTATTGCTTTGTTTATAATACCAGTGTTCCTAGTAAGAGCAGTCAGAGGGTGGGTACAGTGTGTCAGCTGAGCCTCTGTGTTGAAGTGATGCCTCTAAGGTGATGTAACTCAGAGTTGGGATATCCTGCTCTTCTTTGTAAGCTCAGGGATTCAAAGTTAAGTTGGCCCCATGCAGCATCCCCGTGACAGGTTAATGAGTCATTTGCCAACCAGATTCAGAAGCAGCCCTCCTGACACAGTGCTCAGTGTTAGTTTTAAACACAGAGACTGTGCCCTAAGGGAGGTTTCATAAAAAATGCTAAATCTGTGAGTGAGAGCTCAAAGGCAGGCAGATGGGAACAGAAGTTATATGGTCATATACTCATAGAAGGGTTTGGGTTGGAAAGAACCTTTAAAGGTCATCTCGTTCTAACCCCCTGCCTTGGGCAGGGACACTTTCCACTAGACCAGGTTGCCCAGAGCCCCATCCAACCTGGCCTTGAACTCTTCCAGGGATGGGGCATCCACAGCTTCTCTGTACAACCTGTTCCTCTGCTTTACCACTCTTATAGCAAAAAATTTCTTCCTTATGTTTAGTCTAAATCTAACATCTTTCAGTTTAAAACTGTTTGCTTTTGTCCTGTCATGGGTGGGACTTCATTCCCCAAGTGTCTTGCATTCCATCTACTCGAAGCTGTGGGAAGAGCAATTCTCAGTGAAAAATGACCTTCTCCATGTCACCTGCCACCAGTTCCCCTATCTCACTTATTGCTACAGTAAAGTTTCTTTAGTCTTTCTTTTTCTGGCTAATGTACTCGTAGAAACCCTTCTTACTATTCCTCACATTCCTTACCAAATTTAGCTTCAGCTGTGCCTCATCAATCCTGACCTCACCCTTACAGTCCCAGACAGTTATCCCTATGTTCATCCCAGAATGCAAGTCTACTTTCACTGTCTAAGCATTTCCCTCCTGTATTTCAGTCTGACCAGGTGGTCCTTACTTGGTTGTGGGCTCCTGCCTTCCCTGACCAATTTCTTGAAAATGGGAACTGAGAGCTCTTATGCTTTAAGGAAAATATCTTTAAATAGTTGCTACCTTTCCTCTTCTCCTCTATCCCTGAGGACAGTTTCCCAGAGGGTTCAATCCACTAGTTCTTTAAAAAACTAGAATTTCACTTTCTTAAGGTTCAGGGTTATGCCTACGCTTTTTGCCTGGTCTATATCCCTTGAGACCATGAATTCCACCAAGGCATTGTCTCTCCACTGTCATAACAAGACACAGTTGGCTTAGGGAAGCAAATCTTGTTTGTGGCTGTTCTAGAGAAGTTTCTATAAATTTGAACCCAGCCATAATTATGCAAAACAGCAGAGAGATTCTTCTAATAAAGAGCAATACACTAATTAATGACATTACATTAGGAAAGTATTGGGCGTATTTTCTGCCTTGGGGACAAAATATTTATGCAATCTGACACATTTGCAAAAGTTCACTTAAAAACTAAATGTCATGTTATAGAAGGAGACAATTCTTCTGGGAAAAAGCTGGACCCAATTCTTTTTGACCCTTACTGACTCAGAAACATCTCAGGAATCCTTTCTTGCATGCATTTTTTCTCTGTCAGTCAAGCAAAGGTACTCTCACCCCTGAATTTAGGGGTGTTGATCCTCTCAAGATCACCATGGTGTGCCATCAGCTTTATTTCAAACACCACTCAGAAGCACAGTCCTGTGGGGATAGGCAGCACAGCGTGATGTGGAGACACACATTAGTTCCACCGAAGGCAGAACAAAGACACACGAGAAAACCTTTGCCATCCACATGTTCAAATTGCTTAAACTGTGCAGTCAGTTTAACTCTATTTCATGTGGCACATCCTCTGCCCTCTAAAAACACTTACCCATATCATTAAAGTCTCCATTTTTCTAGGCTCCCGATAAGTTCTTTCTAGAGCTGCTGATCTGCTTTATAACTTGTGGTTATCATTTCTTCCAGAAAGCCTTTATACTGTTTTTTTTTAAATCATAAACAAGTTATCAGATGTCTTTTTTTAGTGCCTTGAGAACAGGTAAAAGACTTCAGTAACAAAATTTCATAAGCCTCTCACAGAAAAGCATAATGATATCTCTCTTGAGCTCTGCAGTACTTCATTAACATGTACAAGGCATGGGAATCACCTGTCTTGTCCAAATGATGTCAAATCTCTTGATCACATTCTAATAAACTGAAGTATTAAATTCAAGTGACCACTGAGCTCTATTTACTGACACATTTACCACACATAAAAGAGATAAGAAGGGAAAACCAGGGACACTCCAGAAAAACACTTGATTGAATTCACCTTGGAAAGCACAAAAGAAAACCTTACACAGGTAAACATTCCTTCATTTGTGTTCTTAATGCAGACAATAAGAGGTCTAGAAGAGAAGCTGACAAATGTATAAAAACACTGAAGGAGAGAAGGAATACAGTGAAGTAAATGATCTCAACATGTGTTGTCCTATTTCTTAAGATGAAAATAGTTATTTATATTTTCTTTTGCTTCTTATTTTCTCAATTGTACTTCATCAATAGCTTAGATCAATGTAGTAATAATTCTTCACATTAAGGATTACAATTTGCTACTCCTCCTGGGCCAAGTTGGTGAACCTTCAATATTTTCTATGGACTAAATTGTCATCTATAAATCCTTTATTTTCTTATTACTAAGTTGCATAGATTTTTTTCCTTTCATTTATAGTTTTATTTCTCATCTGCTGTTTCTTTATCAGTGAGGGATAGAGAGCACTTTCAGGTCTATGTCTTGGAATTCTGCTCTGTAATTGTGCCTCAGCCTACGTGTCTTGTGACAAATGCACGGCAACTTGGAGAAAAAAAGGACAAAATAGAAATATTTTCCCAAGCATACAGAGATGCTTGAAAAAGGGTCATAATCCAAGGACTCAGCAAAGCCTGATAGGGATTTGCTTCAGCAAAATGCGGTGAAACCTTGTCACGTTAATCCGGTGCTCACGATGACAATGCCCTGAGAGGAAAGATTTATTGGTTCGGTCACCTTCTCCTGTTTGTGCACCTGTAGCATCTTAAGGGAACAAGTTAACACCTCCTCCCAGCCCTCCACAGGGCTGCACGGGCATGGTGACCCAGTGTCAGCAGGGACACATTCCATCACAAATTACACAGGCTGGGGCAGGCAGGAGGACCTGTGGTTGTCACAAAGTTGTCACCCAACATCTGATGTTACAGAGAGCGGCTTTTAACCCCTTTAGGTATTTACTTGTCCACAAACACAACTGTTGGTTTTTACCTCCACTGAGCTTACAAAAGTCAATAAAGTTGAGCACATGTTAAAATATGCACAGCAATGGGGATTTGAAATGCACCAAAATACAAAAATGTCTGAATCAAGTATTTTGGCTCAGTCTGCATAATAAAAATGAGAAACACAAACTCCAAACACCAGATTCCAGTTACATCCTCTGACTTGCTGTCATCATGGGGAAGTAAAATCTAGTAAAAAACAATGTATAATTTCAGTTAATTTCTCAGCCCAAAAGAAAAAGCTGGAGTATCAGTGTGAAACCCCTGTATCTTGAAAAACTGGTTATTATATAAAAACCTCCTGGCTGTATCCAATGTTTCCATGCACAATTTTTCTTAATAGGTAATGTAATTAACTATATATTAAATGAGAGATTTATTCAGATGCCTTCATCCTTTTCTAAGTCTCTTTTTATAAGTGATTAAAAATGTTCCTAAGTGTTCTTTTTGGTTTAAAGTACAAAATGTTCCTTCAGAACGTATCTTAAAGAAATGAGACAATAATTAAATAAGTGCCAGTGAGGCTGCAAGCAAATGACATTTAGGACAATTGGCACTACTGTTGCTTACATGGTGTGATAACAATAGCTTCTTCAACTGGAAAAAAGGAAACAAAACCCCCAACCAAAACCCAGGCCAGAGCTTCCAAAGAAAACATTTCAACTACTGACGGACTAAGCACCAGCTTGTTACTAATTTGGTGTCTGTTCCACACAAACACAGAGATATTTTGTGTGCCAATATGACACTTTTCAGAGGAAAAATGCTAAACCAATGCAAAAGCTGAGTGTTCTGCTCTAAACACTGTATTTTGAGATGTTTCCAACACTTACCATAAAAAACCAGCACTTTCTCTTGGCAAATGTTCAGTAAAACCTAGTGATGATCTTGGTCTATTTAGAGCAAGAGGGAATGGAGGTGCAATGAAAGAGAGGCAGGATCTAACAGCAGAAAAATTCTTGTTGCCTGGTAAAAGGCTTAGACTGCACAATGAAAGGTCTGTGCATTTAAATATGCAATATATATTTATTTTTGTGTTCTCTTGAAAGTGAAACTCATGCTGTTGCTTTGGTAGGGCCACAAAACTGGAAAATCTGAAAATAATCCAATGCAACCTTCATTCTGCCCTTGGGAATCTGATCTGAAATGACAAAGAATAATATCCGGCTGCTTTTCCATTTTAGACCATTCATGCAGCAAATCAACAATTAGCTCTTAATAACAACAGTGGTGTTGCTTTGGGAGCTACAGACAGATGAGGTGTTCACTCTCATTCTGGAACTGCTCCTCGGCTCTCATCTCTTCAGCCCATTCCTGTGCCGAGCCCTCAATAGATGGTAGAATTGATAAACCTTGCTGTTCTCCAGTACTCCTGATTTTGTCTTTCCCTCAAGAAGGCAAAGACTTTAGACCCTGTGCTGGTTGGGATGGAATTAATTTTCTCCATGGCAGCCCATGTGGAGCTGCATTTTGAATTTGTGGCTAAAACACTGCTGATGGCTGTTGCATTCTGCCTCTGAGGCAGAGCAACCAGGTTCATTGCTCACTGACCCTTTGAGGTGGATTAAAGCAAATCAACACTAAATAAGTGATATAACAACGAATTTTATTAGAACAACTGAACTGACAAAAAAAGTAAGAGATTGGAAAAGGGATGTATAGATGTCCTGGAGTGTATGATCACACTGAGAGAGGAAAATTGGAAAGAGAAGAACAGAGAAAGAGAGATAGGAGAAGAGATAGGAAAAATATCACCAACCATGGCTCCAGCAATGTGTGGGTGATCGTGGTCCATGGTTGCAGTGCACTGTCCTGGTCCATCAGAGGTGGGGGCCCGTGTACATGTTTTTATAACTTCAGTTCTCCTAATATCTCCTTCAGGAGGAGTTCAGGGCATGGGCATTCTTCTTCCTGGAAGATTCTGGAACTTGGGCAGTGTTGGTGGGGGGGTGAGTGTCTGTCTGTGTGTCTGTCTGTGCCCGGACAAGGTTTGAGGTTTGTGGCTGCACAGTGGTGGCTCACGGTGCAGGAGAGAAACCAGCATGAAAAAAAACCCTGCTATGCTGCCTCTACAGGATCCATGGCTTAATGGTGCCTTCTCCTTTGGTTTGAAAACAGCTGGTTCAGGGCAAAATTTAGCCACAAGGTCTGAAAGGTTCACTACAATGGCACAACAGTGTTTTGGGTATTACTGAACACAGCTTGCTAAATGGCAAGGCTTTCTTTTTTTCCACACTCTACCCGTGAAGGGAATAAGCTGGGGATGAGCAAGAGACTCCGACAGCTGACCCAAACTGGCCAAAGGTCTTTTCCATACCACATGACATCATGCTCAGCAATAAAAACTGAGGCAGAGGAGGAAGGGGGTGAGGGGTGGGCACTTGGTTTCCAAGGTGGGTGCTGCTCAGAGGGGCTGGGCATGGGTCTGTTGGTGGGAGGTGGCGAGTGATTGTTCTTGCATCACTTTTTTTCCCTTTACTTTTTTTTTTCTTTTTAAAATCCTTCCTTCACTTATTAAACTGTCATTACCTCGACCCACAAGTTTTCTCACTTTTGTTCTTTATCTCTCCCCCATCCTGTGGGGAGGCAGGAGGGAGAGGGGAGTGATCAAGTGGCTGTGTGGGTGTGTGGCTGCTGGCCAAGACCAACCCACAGCAGACCTTTACTTCAGAGAAGTGAAGATTCACAATTCGAATAGAGATCAAAACACAGCCAAATCCCCCATAGCCATGGGAGAGTGTGAAGAGATTGCATCATACTGAGAAACATGAAGGCACACAAGGTGTTGTGAGCAGTGTGAAACCATTGATCAGTCTTGTATGACTTATTTCAGCAAGCCGCTTTCTCAGTGAAAGGTGTTTGCTGAGACTTTTTCTCTATGATTCCAGTCCAAAGTTCATTAAAGGTAGTGGAAAACTTCCAATTACCATCTTACCGCCTTAAATTAATGTGTTATGGTACCAGTACCACTTTCTTATTCTCAGCCAGAGGCAGGAAGATGGGAAATAATGAAATCATAAGAACCTTCTTCGTGTGGTGGACTGTAACTAATTATCAGAGGAGAAAAGTGTAGGCAGGCTAGGTAGGGGTCAAAAGGATGGCATCAAAGATCTGACTTTGCCACAGACTTTCTCTTTGTTTTAATTAGATTTGTAAGACTTATGGGGCACTAATCATTGAAGCAGGTAGATCTGCAGGGTATACAGATGAAGAATTGTGAAATGGCCACTAACATGATCTACTAGGTAATCAGATGTCCTTCAGTGTTTTTATTTAGAGCACTGCATAAAGCCAAGGTATCTGCAGCAAAGATGCCAATAACTGAGTTTTCTGAAATATTTTTAGCAGCAGAGGAGGAAACTGGGGACATCTCATCCCAATGTAAACGCCTGAAATAAGTCAAATGCATTGTATCTGTTTCTGTCTGTAAATGTCCAATAAAGAAACTAACTCGGATGTAGAAATATACCTTGTGTAAGTTTACTTAGGAAAAATGAATTCAGCCCTGGAGGCTCAATTCATTTGCCCACACAGAGGCACTTAGTGCTGTTTGCTGTGCCTGAGGGGATCCCACAAGTCCAGATTCAGCTGTCACACCTGAAAGTCACAGTACTGAGCAGTACTGCTGGATGCCTCAGATACCCAGACACATTCCAAATGACACCACCTGCCTGTGTTTAAGCAACTGAGACCTGATTTCCAGTAAGTCCATTGACATCCATGGAAGGATTACTTTACTTCAGGCAAACTCTGTGGCAATGGGTTATGGCTCTAAAATTATCTGTCTTGATGCTATCACTATCCAGCTTCCCCATCACATCATCCACACACACATAGCAGAGTACCCTTAAACAGAGACAGTGCCCAAGGCAGTACAAATGACTAAAGCTTTCTTTCAAGGCTTCCTTTCAGTTCAGTTTCTTTGGAAAACTCCCAATTCAGAAAACAGTGATACCAAAATCCATTTTTCCTGTTGGTTTCATAGTGTTTAAAATCATCCTTCTGGATTAAAATCAGTAGCTCAGATATTTCACTTAGCTTTTTATTTGTAACATAGTGTTTCATATATGGCATTAGGAAATGGGACTTGGCTAACTAACTGAAACATAAGGTGAGGAATTTCAATTATCTTTCTTCCATGCTTGCATAAGTATTCAAAAATTTGTTATATATTGCACTTACACATAGGAAGAAGAATTTGAATAAATCTGTTCCCATAATTAATATACTTTAATTAGAGCAGGATGTCATATCAGTTGCTTTTTTTTGCAGTATGGCACAAAATTTTATACTTATACTTTCTATTGTTAACTATAGCTATTCTCCCCAATTATTTATTTCTACCAAGTCTAGAATTGTGGTGGAAAAATTTAGAACAACAAGTTATCTGAGTTCAGAAAATAGTAATTTGCATGAAAAGAAGGAAATCATGAAATTAAGATGCACAAGAAGATCGGAATGACTATGGCTCTATTGCTTTTAATGGAGCTTTACTGATTTATGGGAGTGGCTCTGAACCTTCATGTTTTGTAGTAAGACCAACACAGTGATCTACGGCACACACCTCTAACTACATATTGACACTCCACAAAGGGAACATCATTACAGAGGAATGAATCATCATTTAGAGGAAAATTCTCAGATCTGCAGATACAGACAGAAAGGTTAGGGTCACAGAGAGAACTTTTATTTAGTTCTGTACCCCAAATCAATATTTGGTCACAAAGTGACTTTGTACAGTTCTGGCCCATTTCTCCCTTTCACCTTCACTGCAGAACCTGGTGCTGCATTTACTGGGTGATGAAGAGGGAGGAATTGGTCATTGCAAGCACACAGTGACTCTTTTGCTGTGTAGCATCGGGGACAGGGCTCCAGGTGTGCTCCACAACAGACTTGTGTCCAGTCCCTCACATTTGCTGTGAGTGTGTAATATCCACACTATCTTTAGACTACCTCAGCTGGAAAGAATCCATCAGCTCTGATCCAAAAGTGTCTCCCCAGGGCACCCCATGTTTGGAACAGTGTTCATCTGTGCTGGAGCCCTGGGGGAGCACAGGAGAGGTTTGGTACATCACCCCTGGCAAAGAGGGGAGGACACAGTTACACTCCTACACGCAGAAGAGCATGCCCTGCTGCTCAGACAAGTGTAACACAGCCTGTTTACACTCTACTTTTACAATATCAATACCTCTCCTTGTAAAACTGAAACAAGAAAATGTCTGAAGTGCCCTGAATTAATCTGACCCTAAGCCATTTAAAAGGTGTGCTGCTCAACTCCATATCCATAACCAGACCTATTAAAGTAAAGTAAAACCTATAAACGGGCAACACAAAATGAATTCTATGATTATCTAGTGCAAAATCTCATATGCAACAGTATTTCTCCTAGTAAAACCATGACAATAATTCCATGGAACTACTGTTTTAAAACAGAAAGCCTGTGATAATGTGCATAAAAGAATTTAGACATGTAATTGCTTCCTTAGACTTATTTTGCACTATGAAAGTGATTGCATAGCAGACCTTAGGAAAATGTAGGTCTTGATCTCTCTTTGATTGCTAACCCCCTTAAGAATCTAGTGCAGCTGTCTGACTGAGAAATCACTATTTAATTCTAACAGAAGGATATTTTCCCTCCCTTTGGTCAAAGGTGTCAATGTACCAGAATGAGAAACATATGAACTATTAATCTTTCATTTACGCTCTCAGTGTAGCTGTCTGGATAATACATTGTATTTTTCTCTAACTTTTTTTATGCCATTTCCAATTTATAAGATATTACTTTCCTTCCAACATTTCTGATGAACTGAAATTCATATGGCTGGACCTGTATGATTTTGTTTATTTCTCTTTGGGACAGAGAAGAGATAAAAGAAATCTGTAGAGGACTACATAAAATATTCTTTTACTGTAAAGAATGACGAGCTCCTCTGAATAATCATTTCTGCTGAAATGAGACATGATTGCAAACCTTCTAAGTTAACAAGAAAAAGATAGTATTAAGAATAAAACACCTATTTCAGAGAATAAAAGACTCTGATCTAAGAATTTATTTCTTTCTTGTATGGTGTTTGTTACATAGAATATTTCTGTAACTGTACAGTGATGTTCCTTGAGCACATGTGGATGCAAATATCAAAGGTTCAAGCTATGTATAAGACAATCCCTATTCAATCTCTTTGAAACAACAGTGAAATGCCAGATTTAATAGGAACGTAGTCATAAGGAGCATAGGGTGAAAGCCTTGAAGGTATTTAACCAGACATACATGAACATGAAGATTAAAGTTCACAGTGAAGCAGCAAAGAAACGTGAACCTGCTCTGCTGCTTAGCAAAAGCAGGCACAGCTCCTGAATTGCACGGATCTCCCCTCAGCCACAGAAACCTGATGTTTCAGGATGGGATTGGGAACATCAGTTAACAAAAGTAGTGTAGCTATTATTTTAGGGTTTTATTTTCACACAGGCTGTCATAAAATAGAATTCCTTAATCTTGTCTTTATTTTACTGTCTTCCTAGGTATTTGAGGTGGTATTAAATGTCAACCAAGAGCTCAAAGGACGTTATTGAGCAGGCAGCATTGTCTATGTGCACGTCTTCCACTGCACACAGTTTTGGGAAAGTGATGTGCTGGCTCCTGGGTGAGGATATAATTATCAAAAAGGACTGAAAAGACAAGGGTTGTCTGTTCTCTTCTCATGGTGACTGCACCTCATGGTCTGTTTTTAGCTACTAAAGTAGATAAGAGATTCCTAAGTGAAACTTCTCTCCAAATACTATAAGATGGATCTTCAGTCCAAAATAAAGGCATCAAAAGTACTTTCATATCTTTTACAAAGAGCAAAAGAGGCTTAAGTCAAAGCACATCCTGTTCACCATGAGCAGTTACTAAGGTTCAGCCAACAAATCAACACATGATAACTTTTTGTGTCAAAGCCCCTGAAAACTCCCAAATGCAGGGAGAGGGAATAAGTTTCCCTTTTGCAATGGCCTGCTCTGGGGATGGAGAACTACATGCTTTCCTTGCTTATGCTGTCACTTTTCTTTTCCCTCAAGTTCATCTAAACTCTTCAACTTCATCCTCTTTCTTCTGTGGAGCTCTTGCTCTGATCAGCTGACTCATGTCAGCATCAGTTTGTCAACACCTCCACCCCTTGTGGAAGTAGGTAGATACTTATTCTTGAGATACATATATATATATAACAGGAGTTATGGAAATTTGTTTCTTACCCAGTGTCATGAATCTCAGCTGCACCACTGTACCTGTCACCCGGTAAAAATGCAGATGAACTTCTTTGGAATTCGCTGCTTTGTGACCCAAGCAGATGGGACCAAACAGCACAGAAAACCTTGTGACATGTGGGAATGGACAGACTAAATGACGGCTTCTGCCTTAGCAAGCCAACTTGTCATTAACTTGGATGTGCCTACACTGCACAGGAATCACAGCAGCAGCTGCCACGGTCCCATCTCCATCGGAGTGGAAGAGAATGAGGAGGTCTAATAACTCTGCATGTTGATTCTCCTCTACTAAAACACAAATGCAGTTTTCAGGTTCTTAGATGGTGGATTTGACTGCACAGAGGTAACAGACCGTAGCTCAAAAACTTTAAAAGGCAACCCAGTGTGATGTTACTCAAAGTTAGAGGGAGGAAGGGGGGACATCCTGTTGTTTTAACCTACAGAAGGTGACAGCAAAGCCCTCTGAGGATATCTTAATATGAGTTCAGCAGGGGGAAGACTATTTTCTGAAAGAAAGAACATTTTCTTGGCATTCTTGGAACAAAACAAAGTACGTGGGGGAGATTGTGTCTGCCAAAAGTGATCAAATCACTCGGCTTTCGGAGTCAAGCAAACTGTTTCTGACAAAGCTTCAGGAAGAGCACACTGGAACTCAGAAGCACCCTAAGCCTGATGGCTAAATTTCCTACCACATCCCTGCCAAGCAGACCTTCACAGTCAAATGAATAATAAAACAGACTAAGAATTTAGAGATGTTATGCACCAAAACAGCATGAATTCTAGTGATGCTTAAACTCTGAGTATGAGCTGCTTTGCTGATTACTTGAGTGCTACTTGAAACGAGTCCCCATATAGTCAGCACAGAGAGTCTAATCCCTGCCCATCCATAATATTTTTGGTGAGAAAAACTTATGAACATAGGCAGAGAAGTGTTGCAGAATCCTGGCTAAAGGTCTATCCTGTGTGGGCCAGACACGGTTGTCATAGCAGAGATGCCAACAAAAATGTCAGGCACCTGCAGATTCAGATTTTCAAAATCATAAACATACTGTGAAGGTCACTTGCCCATCACATTAGGACATGAAGGCTTCATGCCACTAAAAATGAGCAAAGTCTTTAAACAAATGGTCCTTCTCAGGAGCTTCTCCAGCCTTGGTGTGGCTCTGTTTAAAGTTTCAGTACTTATTAGTACTCAATTTTCTCCTGGTACAGAATCAAATAGTACAATTTTCAATTTTCTTATTTTTTCGTTACACACAGCAGAAATCTTACAATTACTGTTGAATTATTTGTTATGTGCAGGTAGGGTTCACCACACCTAACTTCACTGGTCTGGGATGATTTAAACTAGTACTCTAGACTCCTTCTACTCTGATTAAACTCATAAAAGCTATCCAGATAGGTGTTTATATTTAGTAAGATGAACTACTCTTTGTAAATACCTAGTCAAAAAAACTAGGTAAGTTACATAAACCAGTTTTCAGACTTCAAAACCGAAGAAATTCAGGCGAAATGTAGAATTTCTGAAGGATGTGAAAACTACATAGTGCAGAGTTGGTGCTGCTTGAGTAAGACTTTGCAAGTAACATTAATTCAGTCATGTCACCAAACTGGTAAATCACTGGTGGCTTTGTCACCTGAGACAATACAATTGTATGTCAATACACTAAATATACCAGTTTATTGATGGAAAGATTAAGGGTCTTTAACACATTGTAGTGTAGACATGTGCTAAGAGATCAGAT
>QWTY01030373.1:0-14120 GCA_008033365.1 Pseudorectes ferrugineus | reverse complement strand
ATATTCTTTCTCAAAGAATTTCTTATGTGATACGTGATGCTCAGTAAGTTTTATTATTTTGTGTTATCCTGTGGCATTTGTAAATATGATTTCCCTCTTGCTGGTGTAGAAATTTGAGGCACAGAAAACTGAAAAGGAATTCCAGTTCCCAGCAAAAATCATTAGTCAGACTGAAACCAACGCTTATACAAACAGACATCATCACTGTTGCTCGCACAATTATATCCTCTTAGAGTAGTGCTTAGAGACTTCCAGCAGTGAGTTGTTATTCTGGGAATTACTGGACACACCTATAATACAAATTCCTCCATAAAAGAGTTAATGATCTAATTGACAGGAGCCAGTCAGAAAAATGAATGGAAAGTCATGCTATTGTCCAGAAGGATGTTTATTGCTACAAAACTACAGTGTAAAATAAAATGAAGATGCTCTAAATGCAACAGAGATAAAATGTGTGTGTCAGATTGTGTTCTAAAGGTTGTTGAGACTGGATGGCTCCTGCTTCTATTTTTGGGGGCAATTTTCTATAAATGCCTAATACCCTGCTCCTCTCTGGCACTACATCACCATCTTTCAGGTGGAGCTGAGAATCTGGGCACCTATCTAAGGCCATCTGGAAATTTAAATGCCTAAATCACCTAAGGGCTCCTTTGACCAACCTTGCTCAGATCAGGGCTCAAACATTCCTGCCACACTCAGCACAGGGTACAGCAGTGCCTGCAACTTTGAAAAACATCTGCCTGTCAGGGAGCGGCGAGGTCTTAGGTCCCTTAGGGACATGGAGCTGAGAGCCAAAAGTGGCCCCAGCACATGGGGTCTGTCCCTTCAGGTGCTGCTGACAGGGTCCAGGAGCAGTGGCAGACACAGCAGGGGGTGAACCAGGTCTGGGATCCATCCAGTGAGCCCAGTCAGGAGCTAAAGGAGATGGAGCCAGAAACAGGAATGGAGACAAGGCCAAGGACACATCCATGGTACAGGGACAAAGGCAGTACTGGAGCTGAGTTCCAAGGCACACACAAGGAATTTACCCAGGAGAAAGCTGCCTGCCCTATGGGCTGGATGCCCATGAAAGAGCCAGTGGCAAAGCTGTAGAGGTGGAACAACAATACAGGAAAATCCAAACACTGCGGGACCAGGCCAAGCTTAAACTGTTGTTGTTTAAAAGTGTTTCTGGTCCCATGGTGCAGGTGATGGATCCAGGCAAGCCTGGCCAAGGCCACTGAGCCCTACTTAGTGTTCATTACTGAATTGTTTCTGTGAGATTAGGAACCAGACAACCAAGCCTTCTTTTGTGTTGAATTAAGAAAAAGTGTCTTAAATAAATGGAATTATCACCTTCTGAAGG
Organism: Pseudorectes ferrugineus; assembly: GCA_008033365.1. Taxonomy (NCBI): domain Eukaryota; kingdom Metazoa; phylum Chordata; class Aves; order Passeriformes; genus Pseudorectes; species Pseudorectes ferrugineus. Next base: position 12,775 of record QWTY01030373.1, on the reverse strand, counting down.
AACTAATGTTCTCCAGAAAGTTAATCTTAAATTCCTAAAATCCAGAACCTGAGATTTGTGCTGTCTTTGGCATAACAGCCCAGTAGTTACAGCATTCTTCAGGAACTGGGACAGCTGGTGTCAGAGACTTGTCTTAATTGGAAGGGAGATGAGATCTTCATATCAGAAGACTACTCTAACCAGTGTTTTATCTGCTGCTGGGACATGTTGGATCTGTCTTAAGGCATCTTCTGCATAAATTCAGCTACTGAAATCACAGCTAAGATACTGGTAAGAGATGAACTTTGGAGGAGTTTGATTTCACCAATATGATTAAAATGCTTTATTTGGAGGGTATATCTGTTCTGAGTGATGTGCTCATGGCAGAGGAACAAAGAAGGAGGGTTTGCATTTTTCTTGACCTGGCTACTGCATTTGAGGTTAGTTGAGATGTTTTCACATGGAAGAATGTTGTATCTTTCCAGTAAGTCATCATGGTTGCAACTCAGAGGCAACAGATATTTTCATAGAAGACCATGTAGAGTTTTTTGTAGTTCAGTATGTCCTTGGGAGTCTGAGCTTGAGACAGAGACTTAAAAAAGAATCTGTCTCACAAAGACATGTGTCAGCAAGGATATTTTTGTGTGTGTGATTCTTTCACTTTTTCATATCTGACAGGGGAAATTTGAATTTCTTTATTTTTTATGAATCTCAGTTTCCTTTGTTTTCAGATAAAACAGAACTTCACAACACAAAAAGTTTGGTCTGTGCTCTTGTTATGCTCTTCTTAGAAAGACAATCAAGGTCTTTTTACACAGTGTTTTGGTTATTGTGGGATTTTGGCCCAAAGGCACAGACTAACCCTTTTTTCCCCTGCTCCTTGGCTCCTTCTTTTAGTCCTCCTGCGAAAGAGAGCTACAGATCAGGACATGGATATCCTATTTAAACACTCCTGTAGCTTCCTTGCTCTTCCTTCCTCTTGCTCAGCTTGGGCTTTAGGTGTTCTACAACAGGAGTTATAAATCTAAACACCTTTATGGATCTCAGCACAGATGTCTTAAATTCCCTATATACATATACATCAGGGTCCAATGTCTCTTTGGCACAAAAGCATATTCTTTTCTGTGAACATAAGACAATTTTCCCTTCATTTCCTACAGTTATTATAGGCAACTGAAGAAAACGTGTTTCAAAAGCTAACACTCCCTGTCATTTATTTCAAAAATATTGTGTTTCAGCCGCCTATTAATCTGAAGAAAAATGTAGGCATTAGTGGCTTGTTTTTGTTCTAAATTGGTTATTTAACATACAGCTGCACTGTAGCATGTTTATCAGCATTTAGTGCCAAATCTGAAATTGTTTCATCTTATACAGCAGGAATCTACTCTTGTTTACACCAGTGTTACTCCAGTGTGATTACGTTCCTTAGAGTGGAGTTGTTCCTGACGTCCACCCTGACAAATGAGAGGAGGATCAGGCTGGGGTGTTTATTGCTACATTTTACTGCAATTGCCTTTCAACCCTTGCACTAAGCCTACATCCAGGACTATGCTCTTTGATTGATTAAGATTAAATCACAGGTGCAAACTAAAAATTAGCCATCAGAGCCATCTGAGAAACATGTTAAGGAATTTATGAAAGTATTTTCTACACTGAAAGCAATGTGTGAGAAATAGTGTCTTATATCTGCTGCTCTAATGTGTTAAACCCCTTCTATTTTATTTTGTCCTAGATTTAACTACACAGATGTTACAACTATTTGTTGGAGGACAAATGGTAGGGGGTGGGAGGAAAGTGTGGGAAAAGGAAGCAATTTACATTAGAAAGCATCCTTCCTCCTCCTCTTTCCATTAGAGGCTTGTAAACTTCCTTGCCCTCAGGGAATTACGTGCTGTCCATACCTGTGAACACACACAGGACCTGCACATGCTTGGCTGGTGCCCATGTGAGCAAAACAGGTTGGTCTTTGGCAAATTTCCTGCTGGGAATGGAATGAAAATTGGCACAATTACATTTCTTAGTGTAGACACAGGTTAAAGTTGCTGACAGCTCTAGAAGCTGTAATTCCCTTCCACATATCCACTCACAAGGGTGTGAGATGGAGTTTTTGACTCTAGCAGAGAAGCTTCCCATGAGACTGAACTAGCAGGAGAAGGAAATCTAGGTAGTGAGATTGGTGATAACACTGGAATTTGCATCCCACAAGTTATCCTTTTTTCTGCCTTTTTCAGAAGCCCTGACTCTTTCATACCATGCCAGGTATTGCACCTTGAGGTTGATGCAGCTGTACACCATAGATAAAATTTAGTAAAAAATTTCCAACTTCTTTTTTTTTTTTTACAAAAATGAAAATTATAGTTTTTAGTTTGGGTTTTTTTGATGTTGTTAATAAACATCTTCCTTAATACAGAACAAAAAGGTAGCAGGGTTGTTTGTTTATTTGTTGTAAATAGGATGTTTTTCAAATAACTAAATCCAATTTTCCTGTAATTTCCAAATTAAAAATTTTGTGAGGTACATCTAGCCTGACTTGGGATAATTTTCTGTATGGATGTCCCATGTTTTTCCAATAAAGTTCAATTTCTGAAACCTGTGGCTTTTTAATGAAACAGTGGAGAAAAAGATCTGTTAGAAAAGTTATAATCTTCAATTACTGTTTAGGAATTAGTTTTCAAGTGGTAATCCTAAATACATGGAAAGGAATGTGAAAGGAAGATGAGTGAATGGTAGGAACAAAGGAATGGAAATATAAAGTAGGGCATAGAGAAAGTATTTTGCCCACCTGTATGGCATCAGTGACATCAGGTGTAGAACTTCAGGCTGTGAAAATACAGAGAGAGTTGTTTCTTTTTCTTTGTTTTTTGGATTTGTTTTGTAGTTGTTGTTGGTTTGGTTTTTTTTTTTTTTTTTGTTTTGTTGTTTTGTTTTTGTCATCATTATTGTTGTTGTTGTTGTTTTGGTTTTTTTTGGTAGAGGAGGACAGGGATGATGAGGTTTCATATAAGATAGCCATTTCTCAAAATCAGGCTGGCTATAAAACACTGTTTTTTCTATGTCAAATCAGAAGTTCAGCAGGAACATGGTATTAAGTAGGGAAGATCCTTTCTGTGGCAAGTTGCACTTTTTTATTTTGCTGTAACAAACAGTCACATTCTGCCAACTTGTGAGCATCTAAATATTTTGTATTTCTGATCTGTGGTGTTCTAGAGTGTAAAAGGACAGGCAAAACTGAATTTTTCACGTAAAATGTTCAGTGAGATTGCTTTGCATTTTCTATATAAAATGCTTTTTCTGCTTCCTGGAAACTTGGGACTCCAATGTCCAGAAGATAAAATAGGTAAGTATGACAGGGGAATTTAGAATATGGAGATGTCAAAATTTTAACTTATATCAAGATCAATACTTGAAATCAGTGTTTGAATATATACCCCACTGAATTAGTGGTAGATCTGAAAAAATAAACCCAAAGATGGTATTATGATGAATTACAGTTTATCAAATAGCTAGGAAGAAAATGTTCAGGAGATCCAGCACTGACTGATCAACTAGGAAGATGGCTGCCGCTGAGTGTTTTAAGGGCTAACTGGGGAGAAAGGAAAGGGAGGAGCAGAGGTCATGAAAAATCCTTACACTTTAGTTGCTTCCTTTTCAAATATGTGTAAAACCCCAGGTTGCGTCAGGCTTGCCTTTGTCCCATCTGTCCCCACACTAAAGAGGATTTTGTGGCACTGCTCTTGGGCACTGTAGCCAAAAAGAGATTTACTTCTGAATATATGCTGTTTCACTGCTTCTCCTACTGCTTTCCATCTCCGTTGGCAATCACATTTCCAAAATAAAGCTCAGTACCTTTAGCTGCCACAGGTAGAACTGTTTCTTCGCTGTGAGAGAAGCTTCTGCCAGAGGCCAGGAGCTGCTTCTTCAGCTGCTGCCCAACATCTTCCATGTGCAACATGCCAGGGTTCATGCACGGCCATCCAGCTGAAATCTGCCTAATGACTCAATCTGTGCCTGGACATTCCTGGCAGAGCTGAAAAACAGTCTTTGCAAATGTGCTGTATGAGTTTGTGTACTTGGCACAGCACAGGGCCACAGAGAGACACCCACAGTGGTTTCCAGTGGGGCTGGTTGGCCAGGTGGAGCTGTGCAGTAGTGCAGCTCTGCTGCCCCTTCTCCCTCAGACCACCGGTGCCTGGATTAGCAAGAAAATGAACTTTAAAAGACTCATGACCTCCTGCAGAGCTGGGAAGTGCAAGGGGTACCTCTTCCTGTCAAAAAGCTGTGGTTCTCTCCTGGCAGGCTTGACCCATGGGGGACGAGTGAAAGTGCTGCCCACCCAAGTCCTGTGCAGAGAGAGGCACTTTTTGTTCCTGCTAATCATTCCAGGAGAGTCCATCTGATAAAAGCCATTGAGGCAGGGAGAGTTGGGTATCTATGGGGAGCTGTGTAGGCTGTCAGTGCATCTACTGGCCACCTTCAGCACACCTTCCTCCTCCTTGTCTGGCAAGTGGGTGTTTGCCAATCCCTTACTGGAGTCTGGAAGGCTGCTGGACTGGGATTCACATGGATGGAGAGCAGCCTAAGTGGGATTTCAGCACAAGGCCACTCGTTAGCACAGACATTGCAGTGGGGTGGGCTGGAAGATAGTCTTCCTGTTAATCTCCTGCACACTCTCACTGTGCTGTCTGAGGTCTGAGGCAACTAGTAGACAAGATCCCCATTTCATATGGGGTTTACTCTTTTATTGTGGGAAAGAGTTGGTTTTCTGGCAATCAAATGTAGTCTGACATTTTCACTTCCTCTTTTACTCATTTATTTGCAAGAAGAGATCATTCTGGCTTTCAGAGCTGAAGGATACAGCATCAAAGAAAGTTTGAGTTGCATTCTCCCTGTTTTTGCAGCCTAAAAGTTAAAAGTGAGCTATAGGCTTTTTAAATAAAACAGATGCTGCTGTAAGGTTGAAAACAGAAGCTGATTTAGAGGCTTGCTTCCTCAGATAATGAACTGCTCCCCTGTACATGTCTGTCTCTGGTACCTGAAGCTGGGACTCTCAGAAATCACATGCATTGGAAACTTGGAGAGGTAAAAGTAATGCTTCTCCTGGATTCCATAATCACAAATGGTGTTTTCAGTGCGTTGTGGCTTTTTGTTTTCAGTGTTTTTAAAACTGATTTGTTCATAATATTTTGTATCTCTTAAGCTATTACCCCTCCTTTAATTGCCCACGCGTTGCTCTCCTGAAAACAAGAGAATGTAAAAGTCAACGCTGTGCTATGTAGAGAAGTGTTAACTGAGTGTTAATGAGCTGCCACATCGGCTCCAAGCCATCTCTGGAAGCCAGCACAGTAAAACAGAATTTAAAGGCTATCGAGTCCATTTCATGGCTGCGAGTCCTGAGCATGTTTTGCAGGGAAGTGGATGTCCTTGTTATCTACATGCCAGTTAAATGCTGCCAGCTTCATGTGTGCACGGGAGAGCTGCTTTTCTGTGTCTGGAGCGCTTCTGTTACTGAACACACCCCAGCTAGGCACTGGTCCTCATCTGCACCACATCTGCAAACTGAAGAATAGTAAAAGCTTTTGGTTCAAGAGGAGGCAGCAGGAAGCACAGAGACCACTGGGTGCTTGATGTGAAGCAGCTACAGAACACAAGGAGAGAATGGCTGGCATGAGGTGGTGGCTAACAGCCTTCAAACACATCTAAAAAGCTCTTTTGTCTCAGTGTGGAAGAAACGTCTCTTCAACTAAAAGTGAGCCATGGAAATTCTGGAAACGATGATAGTGGAATTACAAAGAAGCCCCATTTACAAGCAATGTCCCCTGCACATTGTGCTGCTGACGGCCCTGTTCACAACAAGGCTGTTCTACAAAGCACTGTGGAAGGCAACCGTGTCTATATTCTTGTGAATATCCTTTCTCTTCACTTTTTTATTAAAGTGGGAAGGGTGGCAGTAGTAACTTCACCAGACAGTAGAAAAATAATGTAGGGAAAGGCAGTAATAGAAAGAAGGGACAAACAAGTTGCTGTTCCCGGCAGCAGGAATTAGGTAGTCATTGAGGAAGATGGTAGTAATTGCCCTTGAATCTCTTTCCAACACCTGCTCTTCCTCTTTCTTTACAGTGCTTACCTGAGATGCTGATAAACATGCTTGAAGGACCTACACAGGGTCCCTCTTTCACTGCATGAGTTAAAAAAAGATGAAGAAGTCATCTCTCTGGACTACTCTTTGGGGAAGACTAACCAAAATGCAGACACTTGGTGAAACTGATATACAGAGCTGTCTCAGTTTTGTTGTGGGCATCACTCATAATGACGTCACGGCATTTGGTGAGCTGTGGGTCACATATTCAGTCTGCTACCACCCATATCCATTCAGGTAAGGGAAGGTCACATGGAGGTGTCTGAGTAAGCTGTATCTCTGCCAGCTTGTGTCCAGAAATTGTAGTGTCCTGCTGAGAAGTGAAGAGTATTTGCTTGGACTCAGCTGCATGAAAATACAACCGTGTTGGTTCTCTCTGTTAGGATATAACAGAATGTTATTTGTGCATCATAACATATCTCATAAACTGGAGTTTGATGTCCAGTGTTGTGTTGCACTGTTGAATAGGACTCTTCAAGTGCCAGGGGAAGCTGAAGGAATTCTTGTTGGGAAGTTGGAAGGATCAAGAGCTGAGCTGTATCATGTGTGAGCTGACTTCTCCAACCCACTCTGAGTAAGCAGACGTGGGATGTCTGCCTAGGCTCCATGACTCTCTGAATAGCCTTCCTGGCTCCGTGCCTAATTTAGTTGGCAAATTTTATTTAAGAGACAACCTGCCTCTTAGCATGCTTTTGCTGCTACATAGCAGGAATATTATTGCACGAATTTACCTCTCTTCTGTGAAGTAGTTAAGCACAAATGTATCTGACATTGAATATTTAAACTTAAGTATGGTGCCTATTCGGACCTTGTTATTAAGCTTGTTGTATTTGGGGTTTTTTCACTTTCTTGCTGTATATCCATCAAGAAAATAATCTAGATTCAAACACTTCCAAGTAAAGGGAGCTTTGAAAAAAGGGTTGCAAAATCTGAGATGTAAAATCCTAGATAAATACAATTGCTGAAATTCATCTTTTCCGTTGGAAATGGATATGGTGCTTTACCAGTCTGGGTTGAGAAAACAACACCCTATTATGAAATCTTTCCAGAAAAGGAAGGATTAATCTTCCTTTCCCCTTTTAAGGAAAGAAATAATTCCAGCCTGAAGAACCAGCCTTTAATTCTGTGTCAATCAGAGATTTCCTACAGAAAACAATGATTGAAGATTGCTTGTACACACATTAAGAAATTGGTATCATCTGGAGGACAGTAAATGAAAAATATTTATCTGCCTTTTGGCCCTTTGGGCTATGATTTTTCCTTACCATCAAACTATAATTCTCAAATGATTTAAGAATGTAAAGCAGTTAAGAGTGAGATTCAGGAATATATTTAAGTACCTGTATGCACCTTACTGAAAACAGCTGATTTCAAGGATATGATTTCAAGGAATTGTTTTATACCTATGCATGGACACAGTACTGAATTAGGGCCTCAGGCTCATTTACATAGGACATTCAACTTAATTAGTCCAAAATCACTTAAATAAGAAATTGAAAAATGGATTAAGCTTTATACAAAGCTGAATTAAGACTACTTTAATTTTGAGAAGTCTTTACAGGGTTAAATGCACTTTAACTAATCTGCTTTAAATTAAGCCCTTAGTTAATTTGGATTAATTTTCCTGAATATCTTTGTGAATAACAGCTCAAAGTTAGGATCCAGTCCTGCAAATACTCACAGGAATACCTCACATTATAGGAATTATTGCAATAGTAGAAGTTAAGAATGTGCATAATGTTAGGTATGCAGTAAGGTCAACACAAGCCTAAAGGGCTTGTCTGGAATCAGCAAAGAATATATAGTCAGATTACTTGTTTCTTGAACACGTGTACAAATACTTGGGCTCACAGCCTGTTTGGTATCATCTCCAATCTCACTGTAATGGACCTGGAAATCTATCCTAGAGTATTTGCTGCATGTTAATTTTGTATTGCCTTCTGATGCTCTGATGTTTGTGAGAACAGAACATTTCATTTCCACATCCTTACTAGTGATGAGTTTAAGTAATCTTAGAAAAAAACAGCCAACCTTTTGACCATGTTCTTGATGTGATTGATGTATTCTTGGCCTGTTTGCTGTGTTGGATGGAAAGGATGATGTCTGCTTCCATTTAAGTCAAATACAAAGTGTTTCTATTGAAAATGTCGCAACAGAGGGATTCCCGTGAATAATTTTTGGTCCAGAGTTCATCAGTAAGGAGCTGATGTCAAAGAATTTGGTGCTGGTTAGTTTTGCTTTGAACATTAACATGACATTTTCATGCTTAGGCTTAAAAGGGGTATAAGTTCTACAGTCAGGTGTCCTAGGGAAAAAATTCTTCCCCATTTCCAACAGGTGACATAGAAGAACAGTAAATCGATCTTTTTCTAGAGCAGGGGGAAGCTTCTCTTCCCTTTTTCTCCTGGAGGAACAGTGGGGAGCATGAGTTCTCATTCTCTGCATCCATCTGAAGACCCCCTTGCCTTGAAAGGAAAGAATGTGTACCTGTTCTCTGAAGTGCATCTCCCTGACCGTCAGATTTGGCTTGCCAATGTTGTCCCATGTTTGTCACATATGCTGGGAAAGTGGGAAGCTCACAGTAATCTTTAGGAATTCATTTTCACTGCTCTTCAGGTGGTAAAGCTGCTGCACTAACCTCAGGGCAAGAGAGTTTGCCATCCCCTGCTTTTGGCTGCTCCTGATCTTTGTGGCAGAGCACATTCAAGGAGATGATATTCTGAATACAAATAATTTCATACCTGTGCTTGGGCACAGTACTGAATTAGGGCCTCAGGACCATTCTCTTAGGACATTCAACTTAATTAGTCCAAATTCACTTAAATTAGTAATTGAAAAATGGATTAAGCTTTATGCAAAGCTGGGAAAGATGGGAAAGCATGCCGTGCTTCTGGCTGAGCTTGAGGGCACTGCCAAGGGTGAGGTCCTACAGTCCCCGGGGAGGAGAGTGAAACACATCAGGCCTTTCAGACTGGTGGTTTCCTGCGGGTCCTGGCAGTGATGCTGTCGCAGTTTGCAGGCAGAGTTACAGGTTTTAGGTTGTCCTCGCAGTGAAAAGGGTAGAACCACAATTAAAAGCTAAATGGAGATGCCAGAGCACAGTTGCATAGGAATGATTTTCACAGCTATGGGACTGCAGAACGTATATATATATAACCCTCATTCTAGTGAAATTGTAGCTGGCTTTGTATCAGAAATTGTATCGGTTAAGCTGTCTGGAGTATTTAAACTCCTGTTCTGGCTGACAAATGCAGTGCAACTCTGGCTCCCCAGCCCTTGATGCACTTGATGTGCATCTCCTGTACAGGAGGGGCTCTTTCTGGAGCCTGCCATCCCTTTTGGTTGTTTGGGCAGCTCTTTGCTTTTCTGCCTGCAGTTTTAGTGAGTTCAGCACAGTATGGACAATACAGAGGTCATGTGTAGTGAAACCCACACAGGGTAGCCAGGAGCAAAGAGGACCAGAGAGAAGGAAAAGTCACCACCATCTGTTTGCGGTAAAAGAGAGGAGGATCTGTGGTGCCTCGCTGCCTAGTAAGAGATGAGATTTGGCTCTGGTTGGTGGTTGTGTGGCTGCCAATGCTGCACCAACTGTAACAGGAAGGATCTCTCCTCCACTCTGGCAATGAAGAAACCTGCTCCCGATTCCGTGAAGTTCGGTATTTTCTCTCTGGGATGAAGTGGGAATGGGGAGAGCAAAAAGGAGTTGCAGTGTCTCGTGTGGCCTGACTGTTGAGTATCAGCATCACCAGCACCTCCTTCTGTAGCTGCTCACAGCTGCAGAAGCAAACAACCCCAACGATTACTTCTAATACCTGACAGATCACAGACCTACCCAAATATGCACAGGGCTCATAATAATTTTATAGGAAGATGTTGGCAGGAAAGGTATTATGGGATGTTTCAATTTATGCTATCATGACAGAAAACACATATTTGTAAATGTAGTTCTGCTGCAGACTGATAAACAGCACGTGTTGTTTCCAAGTGAAGGTTTTCAGGGTAGGCAACAAAATCTGAAGCTCTTCTTTGAGAGTCTGTATCGATAAGCCACTTAGTGCTGAAAAAATATGGAGTGATATCCCACTTACAAGTGATAGTAAGGAGATTATAATGTTTCTGAGTTTCTAGAGCCTACCAAATTCCCACCCCACAACCTTGTAGGCCATATGTATTTAACTTGGCTTACTTAAATGGAATTACAGAAGCCTACAATTTGCTACATTACTTCCTTTATAAAACCTGAAATGCTCACACACTTTTTTTCTTTGCTCTCTAAGTGAGAAACAGTTTTACTCTTGTGGATTTTGAAGGCTTTTTATGAAATTGATGATATAGGAGAAAAGATTATTTTTATAAAGCCAGGGTCCCTTGTGTTGCTCTGGTTTTGATTAGTGTGTGAGCTTTGAGACAGACTTCATGGTGAGTGACTTGTTTAAATGCTACTTAGTTTTTAATATTTCATTTGTTGCCTTTAGAGAAAGTGAGATGTCCATAGGAACTACGATTAACATTCTTTACTCTGTTCCCAAAGGTTTACTTCTGTAAGAGAGATTATTGATCGTGACTCTTTGAAGGAGAATTGGCCAAAAATAATCCTTCTTGACAGGATTTCTTCTTGGGATAGGACCTGAGAGGGGGCAGTTTAACAAAAATAACAAACATGGTTACAAACAAAACAGAATTTGTTTCAATCTCATGAAGGAATTCTGTGGGTTTTGCTCGTTCTAATAATACATCACCTTGCTGTGCAAAGTCTGCCTCTCACCACAGGGTGGTAGGGGAAAAGCTGCTTTTTTCATACCAGGAGCCTTTTACATCAGCAAACACACAATATTATATTCCTTAAGAATTAATGTTTTGTTAGGTTGAGAGAGGAAAGAGGGGAATTAAAGTTCTCTGTCTAAGGACAAGGTCTACTTTCATGAACCACAAATTGTGGTAGATTGGCAGAACTGGCCTATGAAGCAGAGGCACAATGTTCAGAGCATTCCATTCATTTTCATATGTCATTATGTGTCTGCACTGGAGATTGTCTTGAGGGGTCTGTTCAAGGTAGACAGAGTTCCTCGTTCAAAAATACTCAATAAAATAGTGGCAGGTAGGAGAGGCTGGGTTTTGTTCTTCAAAAGACACAGAGAACTGGCAGAATGGTGAGCAAAGCCAAATCCTTTGAGACAAAAGGAGACACATTTTCCTAATTTCTTAACATGATGTGCATTTCTGAAACAGCAAAATCAGGAGAGACTGTGGAATTAAAATTCCGACCTCTGGGTCCAGGTGGTCCTGAGCTAGGTTAGCACCATTATAATGATTTCTTTAGACTAATAAATACTACCTCAGATACTAATCTTCCTCCCCCTATCCTTTTCAATTATCTGCAACAGATAGCACAGGAAAAGTGCTGCAAATCTTAGGCTATTTTAAGTTTTTTGTGACACCCACGGGGAGGAAGAGAGGGGGAAATCCAGGCAAATGTGGAGGTGTAGTTTCCTCAAGTTGAGTTTATGTAGCTTCTGTGAGAATCAAACACTGCTGTGAATAGAAGGACAACCCAAAATATCAGTTCTGTGCCCTGGACAGGGCTCAGGCTCAATTGGACTCCACAATCCTACACAGAGGTGAACTTGGGCCCCACTGGAGTTGTGCTGCAGGAGACACTGTTTTCTCAGAGCAGATCACAAAAGGTGCTAATAACAGTGGCAAGCCATAGATTGCAGGCTCTGAGCTTCACAGTTTTCAAGGATTGTCCTCCCAGTGCAAAAGCCTCTGAGTGAAAAAGCTGTGCTGTGTGGGTTCCTCACACTGTCCTTCCCATGCAAGGATGTGAACATTATGAAGAAATCCATAATTCAGAGAGATAAACTGTGGAGCATCTTCTTCATAAGCCCTTATTTATTAGGAGGACTGTACACTATTAGTCTGTTGCAGTCCTACCTGTTGCAGGCTCTGCTAAAGCAGGTTTTGTGATTAAAAATCATTTTTTCTGAGCACACATGTTTTTAGGTAAGAAACTGTCCAGTGAACATCACTGGGTAGTTATGATAAAAATGAATCACTCCCACATATCCAGTAAGTGCAGTGATTTCCAAACCCAGGCTTGCAGAGCTTTTTTTTAAGTAGGTATTTGCCTCTTGTTTGCATGGAGTCTGGTTAATGTTTACTCTCCTTTGGCACATGAGCACAATGGAGGGAAGCAGATGCTGTGCATGTATCTGAGGCCTTTTTATTCCAGGTACACCAAAGAGAAACAAACCATTACTGTTCAAAAGGACAGCTCACTTCCAGCAAAGGCTGCAGCATGCCATCATGTCTCTGCTCTTGCCCAGAAGTACTTGCTTCACCTGCCCTCACATAACCCATTTCTAAGTTGTTTCATGAAGTCCTGGATCCCATTTCTTTCTGATTCTTCACTATTACCCTCACTCATTCCCTCAGTAACTCCCAGTGCTTTTCATCCAGTCCATGTTGTTTATTTTGGATAAATAACATCCAACTATTCTGCTCACAAAGCTCTGTTCCATTTAACCTTTTCTTTCTCCATTATAACTTCCCTCTTTTATGCTTTAAATTGCTCCCTGAATCCTGTGGAAAAGTCTGTTGCAGGGAGGAAAAGGAATACTTTGTTCACCAAATCTGGCCTGTGGTGGGCAGGATGTAAGG
>QWTY01030371.1:0-10203 GCA_008033365.1 Pseudorectes ferrugineus | reverse complement strand
TTTTCTCACTCACAACAGTTCACTGCTGCTTACAGTAGCACTTTTAGTTCCAATGGCATTTCAAATCTGCCTCTAAAGCACTAGAGAAATTAATGCTTCTGAAGTATTACCCATACAGCAGAAAAGCCAGCTTTTAGAAAGGCTCTGACTGTAACAAGAGAGAAAAGCATTTTCTGTGCCAAAATGATACATGCATATGCCTTGGAGAGTTATTTTTACCCAGTCTTTCATTTTTAATTCTCAGACTTGCAAATTTTTTAAGTAGCAACAGGACTACAGCCTGGCAATCTGTGCATGACAGTGTTAAAAAAGAAGGGCTAATTAATTCCCACTGAAAGTGTAGTGTAAATACTGTCAGGGATAGTGTCTCTCAGCTAATAAATAATTTAATGCTGATGGAGAGGCTGTGCTCTTTGACCAATAGCATACAAATGAAAATTTGCCACCATAAAAAAAGTTCCATGATTTTAAAAGGCACACTCAGTAAACAGAAAATGTAATTACCAGTCCTCATTGTCTCCTAGTCAATTTAAGATTAATTTCTAACTTCAGACATTTTTAACATGAACATCAATTAGATAAATTAAGACTTATTCAAACACACAGATAAAACCCAATAATAGCATAAGTGATTTAAAGCTACCTGATTAATTTTCAGCAAAGCACCTCGTTTTGGCAAGATTGAGGAGTTCCGGGAATCAATTACCATGGCATGCTGAAAAGAACAAAAAATTGGGTTTAGGTTCTCGTATCTATTGAATACCTCAGAGTGACACTATTATTTTCCTTCAAAAACTGCAAACAGTAGAAGACAACCACAGCTCCTGCTAAGATTAGTGGAGCTTCATGGATTTGGGAACGATATCCCTGGCTTTATTTGACATTTACAGGCCACATGAAATGCACGTATTTGTATTTTCTGCCCATGGCATGCACCAGAAACAGAGCAGTGGCCCAGCTGCAAACCGCCAATCTGCAAAGAGTTTATCTCCTACAATTTGTAAGCTACAAGGGAGAGATGGCAAGTGACCAGAAAGTGGTAGAGGGGAGAATGTTTACAAAAAGGCTTAGGATGAGGAAATTTACTCTTCCTGTCTGCTACAAAACAAGGCAATTCTGCAAAAAGAGATGGCAGGCAAGACAGAGGGAGAACAAGCCAAAGCCCAACAGTCAACTATGATTCCCTGTTCTCCCTCGGGGCCTCCTGGATTACTCTGTGGCAATGACCAAACACAGCAAAAGATGTCTGAAGGAAAACACATTCCCTCCAAAGACAAAAAGCTCCTTTGGTATCGCTCCTAAGTATGAGATGACTCAAAGTCATGTGTTTTTAAAAAATTATTATGAAAAAGCCTTACGGAGAGAGAAGATTTTAGAGAGTGTCCACTTTCCTCTCGAACAGAAAAGGATGCTGTTCTAGCAAGGCAGCCAAGCTCTCTCCACACACCCTCCCACTTCAGTGTGTGAGTGGTCTTCCAGATGGGAAACTACAATAAAGAACTGAGTAAGTAATGAAAACAATTGTTACAAAATTCAAACAAGTATTTTTTATATTTGAGTCTATGGCTTTCTTCCCAAACTTCTTGAAACAGAGAGAAACCCTTTTCCATTTCAGAGTAATGCTAATTCTGCTCCGGCCATGAGAGTTAGATGCACACTAATTAATCCATTCCAAATGTAAAATATCTTGACTTGGGCTGATGCAGTAATCTAGGCAGCCAGCTGCCTCTCTGAAATGATAATTTAACAAAAAAATGAAGAAAAACATACTGGCATTTTTATACAGCCAAAATGAGATTGAATTGTAACAAAAAGTCTAAGATGCACGACCTCTGTCATTTTCAAATCACTGACCTCTTTCAAATAAAGAGAAGTCAGCCCTGTGCAGGAGTGATTCAAACATTCAAAAAGTAAACCAAATATGTGCAAGAGCTCCACTGAAATGTGTATGAAGCGTGTGTTCCACTTGTGCTACACTCACATTAAATTCTGTTGATACGCCTCTGTCTGTTTCTCGAAGAGAGCTCCATGGGAACTGTCCAGTTACTTTGTACACATTAACTGAAAAACTGAAACACAACATTACTGGCAGGTTTGAAAGGGAAATATTTAAGGTACAGTTTTGAATAATCATAAAAATTTAAGAAACCAGCTCTGCTACATCATTACCACACCCTCAGGAAAGAATAAATGTAATTATTACTCAATGAAAGATCTTACTGTTTTATATTCCTTCACTAAAAAAAGAAGTAGTGAAAAATGTAATCCCCTACTTTCTTTCAAAGTTTCCAGGCTGTGGTTTGAAGAAGGACAGGCCATATGAAGTTTCCTTTGTTCCATAGGAGAACTGGAAGGTCACCTTTTCTGCACGTCCAAAGAGATTTGGGAACTTGAGCCCAAGCACCTACAGAAAATAAATAAAAAAACCCCAAAACACTAGATAAACAAACAAAAATCTCCCACATCATAACATTTTATATAGTTTGCTGTCTAGCATCTTAATCATATGCTGAAAACAAGAACATCAAGAGAATTAGATTTTAAGACATTTAAAAATACTTGTAACTGAATGTGTTTTTCTACTCAGTTAGATTTCTCTTTGCACTGGCAGCAAAAGCCAACAGTGCAAGTTACAGTCAAACATCCAATTTTTATTGCTGTTTAGTAGCTGCTGACTTAATCTGCACTCTCACTGGGCCATCAGTACTGATGTTACTTCAAGCAAAATCTCCAAGCCTGTGTCTCAAAGCCCTGGAGAACAAATCTTTGGCACAACAAGCAGCTGCTCTGCAACTGCAGACTCTCCCCCTGATCCTCAGGAAAAACTCCTGGCAGGGAGTTCATCAGAACCAGAGCAAGGGAAAATTATCACTATGGAGCCACTTCCCTGTAGCTTTGAGTAACAAGATCCTTTTGCAACCAGGCAAGATGGCAGTACAAGACACCTTTGCAATTCTCCAGAAACCAGTGAAACACTTTTGCGTATTTTGACACAAATCCCTTGCATCTTTCACGCAGCTCTTGGCCCTCTGGCAGAAAAGATGGAGCAGGTTTCCTCCAAACACAGACACACCACTGTACTGTTGTTGTGTGTTCTATTGGAAAAGATTATTAAAAAGCTCCCAAATCCTGACTGCCTTTGTCTGACAGCTGTTGGAAGCAAATCAGTAACCTGAGCTTTGTCATGATGGCTATTATGCCATAAACAGAAAAGGCTTTTAGTATGAAGTACTAGATGTATAAGCTTCAGATGAATTTAAGGGATTAGGATAAATAAATCTATTCAACTCTTAAGGAAACATAATCTGTGTTGCCAATACCAGTGTATACAAGTCATGCTTTTATAGCATTCACAAGTTTTACTTCTCTGTGATAAATTAAGAAGCTGAGTACAAGAAGAGAAACCAAAGTAGCTTTCAGTCAGTTTTGAGCGGCACTGGAGGCAACAGGTAGCATTCCCTGCTGGTTCCCTTCAGGCCACAACACCCTGGACCTGGCTCCTGGCAGTGGAGCTGCAGAAGCAGCTCTCAACTCACCCATTTCCAACTCTCCTTGCACATGGAAAACACCATCACCTGAGTCATGAGGGATCTTATCCAGGTTAAAAATAACCCAAGAGGAAAAGGATGAGTCCCTTGATCTGGCTTATCCCCCAGCCCCAGGCACAGCTGCCCTGTGCAAGTGAGAAGGCAGAAAGGGTGCAGGATGAGCACCTGAAAGCACAATCTGCTCACAGCAGCACTTCTGCTAAAAGCACATCCACAGACCAGCAGTACAGCTGGTACTTCCTGTGGCAATTGGTCAATATTGTTCACACAAGATTTTAATCTGATGCATCCTTAATTGAGTCATATGAAAACAAGCTCCAAAGCTAATTCATGAAAACCTTGTGTTCTACAGCCCAGAATAAGTCATACTGGGCTAAAAGAGAGAAAAACAAGAACAATTTCTAAGTCAAATATAAAGCATTTTGACTGAGAAGAAAGATACTTTAAGTATATCTCATAGAAACGAAGTGCCAAATTCCTTACTAATCTCTCCAGTAGATAAAACATCTTAAAAAATTAACATGCTGAGCTGGAAGCTACAGCATTCTCCCCTAGCTCAAAATAGGCTTTTGCTGAATGAAAGCCTGACACAAAGGCCTAACAAAGTCTTAGTACGGCTGGATCAAGACTGGATCACCAAATTCCTTGCTAGGTTTGAAACTGAAAGTAAGAGGAATATCAAAAGGCATTACTAATAATTTCAAATAATCCATACCATGCTGCCTTCATTGTTGCCAACCATGGTGTTATAGCTCCCAGTTAACCTTCTCAATTCTGTTACCTCAAAGGTCACATCTAAACCATTTGGAAGGGCATCATCTCCTAGAGAAATAAACAAAGTACGTGTTATCTCTAAAGAGTTATTTTAAAAATTTCAGACAGAAGGTTACCTGAATTATTTGAAAATTGTTTGAGTTAAGGCATAACAAAAGTCCACACTACAAAGTGAAATGGCTTGAGAAAAGGATGTTTGGATGTGAGTGCAGAATTTGGTTTAATCATAGGATCACTGGCTTTAATCATTTCATGTCAATGTGATGTGCAATACAAGCACAGGACACATCTTCAAGCTTTCCCTTACATGTTCCTTGAAACTGTGGGTTAAGGAATGCTTACTGTAATTATTTTAGTGCTGAAAATTCACTCATGGACAAGTAATATTTAAATACACATATATGCAAACAATTGCAAATAGATTTTCTTCATAAGGACAACTGACATAGACACATTTGTATCCACAGCACACCCACCTTTTCATCTAAAATATATACAGGTATATACAAGACTAAATTACATACACAAAAAATGTCCAGCCTATTACACAGGAAAAAAAAAAAAAATATATATATTACAGGTATGAATATATGAGAAAAAAGGTGAGGATTAATGAGGGAATACATACCTTGGCAGGTATCAATCAGAACATCCACCTGTCTAAAGATTCCGAGACGAAGCAACTTCTCACGAGCTTCATGTGATTTTCTCATCACCTACAGGATGAGAAAAGTAGCTCAGTCATAGAATCAGAGGATATTTGGGTTGGAAGGGGCTTTCAAGATCATCTAGTCCCTTTTGAGTCTTTCAGGTTAACAAAAAACGAGGATAAATCAGTTAAAATGCAGCTAAGTTGTAAAATAGTCACAGATTTTGCATATAAAGATACATATATGTACCTTCAAAACAAAACACAACCCCTTTAACACTTGCACCTGTGGAAATAAATTAAACCCAGAGCATCTGGCTCAATACCTTCATACCTTTCATTAGTTTGCTTCCTAATTACTTTAATAGTTAAAACAGTTATTCAAATTGGTTCCAGTAATTACAACTTATTTAGGGGGCCCCTGTTGTTGGCAAAACTTTTGCCAACAACAGTTGGGAGTTACCCCATGTCTGAAGGGAGTACCCCAAAGCAGGAAAAAAAAGAGAGAAAATATTTTAATTAATTTTCAAGCAGCAGGTCTGATATTCACTGGAACACTTACATCAATGAGGTTTTTAGCCTTGAAAACATCAGAGATTTCATACATGATGATGTCATCTTTGGTCCTTCCAAGTCCATCGAAGTGCACATGCTGAACCACCACCTAAACACAAGAAATGTTTACACACGAATACCGAATTTGCATCTAATAATGAGGATCAAGGTCACCAATGCACAAAAATTATCGTGAGAAACCCTGATGATTCCTAGGGCTAATTCCTGCTAACCTACATTATCAGAAATCAGTGCTCTCTGCGATTTTGGGATGTTGTTCCCATAACACAAAAATGAAAGAAAAGAGAACTCTAACACCAAAGCTAACACTGGTTGTAGCAGAAGAAACACTGACAGACTGCAGCTGCTGGGATTTTAGTTGTAAATGTTGTATGGACAAAGAAGCAACTGCAGAAATCACACAAGTATTAAGTACATAAGATAGAATATGTAGTTAGTCATAGTTGTTTGCTACTTCTTTTATCAGCTATACAGAAGCAAAGAATTAAAAGAAGAAAATCAAACAACAAACAAGTGTACAAGCCACAAATATTTAAACTCTATTAAACTCATCACTACCACAGCAGCAGTGCAATTTCAAATGCAGATGAAGATCACTCTCATTATGAGGTTTTAGACTTTCATCTTGATACATAATCACCTGAGACAATTTTATTGTAAAAACCACAGCACACTCCATCCTACCTGGTACAAATGGGCTACAGTGATTGCATTTCCCTTATTTTTCCAACCCTTTCAGTGAACTTTAATTTTAAGGGTAAATGTCAAAAAAAATCTGCTTCAAAGAGTTGTCAAGGATTGAACAGGCTGCCCAGGCCAGTCACCACTCCTTGGGGGATTAAAAACCATGTGGGTGTGGCACTTGGGACATGGTTTACTGCTGGACTTGGCAGTGCTGGGTTAACAGTTAAGACTCAGTGATCTTAGAGGTCTTTTCCAACCTAAACGATTCTGTGATTCTATACCAGAGTTTGTAAAAGAGACTATGCAGATTATACTGTCCCTATCATAAATATCTGTATGACTCTATGTATTCATGTATAATAAAACAGCAAAATAACAGCAACCTATTACTGCCAATTGCTTAAAAAAAACCCCTAAAGCCTATCAGTACATGTACATAATGAACTAAATAATACCCAACTCTTATCACCAACCTTTAAATGAGGATGACTCTGAACAACACCACGGAAAATTTTAATAAAAAACTAAGACAACATGGTAACTCACCCCTCTAGCATGACTAAACATATCATGGGCCTAAACACACATGCTGTTGCTTGTAAATTATATATTAAAAAAGTGACCATCCTCTGCTGGAGTCAGTATTTCCCTTAGTGACACAACTGATGTGGTGGCACTTTCCCCTAACCTGGCCAATGCTGCACTTGAGCAGGTGAAGGACAGGTGCTTGCTCTACTCCTAAGCAGGAGTGGAAATCTCATATGAGAGGGAGAGCAGCAGCATCTGCAAACAGATTTATTAGCTCAAAGCTGGATTTTAGTGACAACTCCTGTGGCAGGAATAGAAGAAATGGATCAAAGAACAACAGGAACCAGATAGCAGCAGATTAATCTCACAGTACTAAGCATAATTCTTTCACATCTCAAATCATAGGTTAGAAAGCTGCCCTAGGAAAAACAAGGAAGAAAGGGTGCCAAGGCATTTATTTCTCTCCACAAAAAAATCAGGATGTTGTTCAGGCACTTACATCTTTGTTTTCAAGAATTTCCTGCTTGGTCTCAGGTTCAACTTCAACCAGTTCAGGTTCCTCTCCCAAGGCATCAAAGTCTGGCCCAGCCATTGGAAGAGGCTCCAAACTCTGAAAGCATAAAAGAAAACTGCATTTAGTAGGGCACATGGATTTGTGATTTGTGCCTTTTGTCAATAAGAAAAAGCCATGGTTCTCAACAGTGTGCTCATCAAATCCTAAGGGAAAAAAAGCAAAAGAGAACTAAAATGAAAGGAATTACCAGAACACTTGACACCTACCCACTTGCGGAAATTTTTAATAAAAGCTAAATAGCTTCCACATTGAATGATTTCTGAAAAATACTCTGCATTCTTCAAAAAACAGCCTTAACTTTTAAGACAAGCTTCTTGTGTAAAAAGATGAATTCCCCCTCCTTAAAAAAATTCTAAAAAAATCAGGCTGTCACTTCTCTAGTTTGGGTTTTAGGAGGCAGAAGAGTATGGAAGTCGAACAATAAAATAAAAAGGGTGTCCCCAGAACATTAGTTTGCTTTGCATGTATTTATTTGTCTTGATATTTCAATATTTCTTTTAGAAGTAACCTTTCATATAAGGCTCAAGAACCTCAGGCTCTGACCATCAGAGCCAAACACTTCGATCAAACACAGCGTGGCTTTATTTATTATACCTGAAAGAGTCCTAAAGTAAGACTTATCAGAATAGCTGTTTTCCTGAATAGCGCATTGCTGTTGCGTATCAAAATCCAGTTAGACAGAAGCTTGTCCCACTGTCACAATTTTCAGGCAAGTGTGAAACACTCTGTATCCACACAATACTGTCTAACAGATCACACTACATATGGACACAAAACAGAGAATACAAGCAAAAATTTTGAAACAGAAATTACGTTAGTCACGGTACTTATATACTCTGGAACCACCTCCCTGCAGCTGTTCTTCAGCCTTAAAACAGAATGCTTAAACCTTTATGTTTCTTCTTCAAGCACTGGTTTGTGCATCTGCTCACGATGATTTCAGACATGTGAGGCCTCACAGCCCTCTCCAAGCAATCCAACTCTCCAGCCTCTGCTTCTCACCCAGGGGCAGCTTCTCTTTGCACTGTGTTCTTTCAGCCTTTGGTTTTGGGTTTTGTTTGGTTTGGGTGGTTTTTATTCCGTTTTCATTTCCCCAGTCTCATTCTTGCCAGCCCACCCCCCTGGGGAGGTCAGCTCTGGGAAAGCCTCGGGAAAGACCTGAAAAAGACCCAGACTTTCTAATAGGGAGAAGATTTTTACTGAATAAGAAATTTTTCTCCGTTGTGAGGGTGGTGAGGCCCTGGCACAGGTTGCCCGGAGAAGCTGTGGCTGCCCCATCCCTGGAAGTGTCCAAGGCCAGGTTGGACGGGACTCTGAGCAGCCTAGGATAGTGGAAGGTGCCCCTGCCCATGGCACGGGGGACGTGTGACCAGATGATTTGAAATATCCATTCCAAGCCGTCAGTATCTATGATTCTATACAAAGACCCAGAAATGAGCTGGGACGGGAAGGCGCCTCCGAGCACGAGGACGGGCTCCGACCCCTCCTCCCTACCCCGGCCCGGCTGTGCCAGCAGCGGCGGGCTCGGAGGCGCGGGGCGGCTGAGGCGGGACACGGCCCCCGGTCGCGGCCCCAGCCCCGCTCCCGGCCGCGGCCGCGCTGTGCCCGGCCCGAAGGTCGCGGCGGGGAGCGCTCGGCCGTGCGACCTTCGGGCGGCCCCGGGGCGGGTGCCCGGATCCCACCCCCGGCGGGTCCCGCCCCGGCGGATCCCCAGGGCCCCGGCGCTCACCCGGGCGTGCACGGTGCCCATGGCGGCGGCGGCGGCGCGGGCACGGCCTCGGCGGCTCCGGCGGGCTCGGGGCGCTCAGGGCCGCGGTGTGGGGGCGGCCATGACAGGCGGCCCCGCCCGGCGCCCATTGGCCCGGCCGGCGGAAGGGGCGGGGCCAGGGGGGCGCTTCCTGCGGCCGGGGGTAACCCAAATCCAGGGAATTCATCCCAAACCCGCGGGATTCACCCCAAACCCGCGGCATTCCTCCCAAACCTGCGGGATTCACCCCAACCCCACGGAATCATATTGGGCACCTTAAACTGAAAGCTGGTGTTGTAAATTACTTAAAATTGTTGGTGCTGTGATTATTATTATTATTATTATTATTATTATTATTATTACTATTACTATTATTATTACTATTACTATTATTATTATTATTATTATCTTCCTGTTTCTTTTTCCACTGTGCCCTGCAGGCAGCTCCACGTCCCAGCCCTCCCAGGGCAAAGTGCACACTTGGGGACAATAAACCCCAGCCTATGTGACGGGAACAACTCCTTCCTTATTTTCCTTTCCAGAAGGGTGAAGAAAAGACCTGGATCCTCCAGACCCCTCCAGGTGCTGCCATCCTGAGGGGAGGAGATGATGCAGATTAAGGATTTAAATACCCCCAAACTGGAGGTTTTATTAGGATGGTAAAGCCAATCTCCAAGAAAAGCATGGAGAGTCCCCAAAAGACCATCTCTGGGTAGACACCTGCTTCTCCCCTTGTCCAAATCAGCCTGCCTTGATCCCCCTTTTTTTTCCCTTTATTCTCCCCCTTTTTTTCAGCTCTCTCCAGGCCATTCATGGAGTGTTCAGCAGTTAATATCCTTCTGTCTCCAATTGTGCCTGGAGAGGTGTAACGTTTGATAAGCCCCATTTAACTTGGCTGTACGACACTGTTTAAATAATTCAAATACAGATTGGCCCTTTAGAAGGATTTCTGCTCTATTGACCCTGCTGGTCATGAGTTACCAGGAAGTCAGGGAGGGGCTTCTAGAGCTGAAAGCCTGGGAAAAAAAAAAAGAAAAATCAATTCCAGCTCTTTAGTGCCCCAATCACACCCCATTATTCCCGGGTAATTGCAGACCTGCTTTGCTGTTAACTCTTTGGGAAC
>QWTY01030363.1:0-15942 GCA_008033365.1 Pseudorectes ferrugineus | reverse complement strand
TCTCTCTGATTTGTGTTACCTGTTTGATTGAGTTTTCAAGAGGAACCCTGAAGGAGGAGAAGCCAAGGATCTGTGAAGGAAAGGGCATTGATGCTCTTACATCCAGATGCAGGAGTGCATCTGGCAGCACATTCATGCCTTTAAGCCAAACTTTCTCTGATTAAATGTTTTTGGCTAAAAATCAGAATTGATAAGTGCATTGCATATTGAACTCCTTTCCGAAAGTATAACAAGAAAGGAGGGGAAATACTAATCCATTCGGCAAAACTCGATGGTACTGTATTTTAATATCTAGTTATGCATATTTATTGTAAAGCATGAACAGTAGAGGTTGCCAGTGTTAGGGTCTCATAACCAGGCTTTTCAAGAAAAACCGACAATAACACCAGATGGCGCTTAAAGCCCAAAAAAACACTAAAATTGCCTTAACCGCAGAGCTTCCAGTGCCACCTAGTGCTGCCACCCACCCTGCTGCTTCGGGCAAGTGACACCTCAGGCAAGGGGAGCTTCCCGAATGGCTGATTTCTGAAGGAGCAGATTGTGCTTTCTGTGTTCATCACATCCAACATATGTGATGGTTTGAGATGGGGAGTGTGTCTGGAGGAAATAGTACCATCTTCCAATATTCTGACTCTGTTCTTGCACTCCTGCCAAAGTGCAGAAGTAGAAAGCATCCCACCCTCATGGACAGTGTACTGGTTTAGGTACACTTTTCACTGTTCTCATGGTATTTTTTACAGCATTGAAATTTGCTATCAAAAATCAGTGATGCTATCAAAACCCAAAATGTGTTACTAAAAAGAGGCAGCCTGTGAGGAAATAAATATGCCTTCTTCATTATCCCTTTCAGAGTGATACATTGCACATTTACATGCCTCCAACAGAGGTTTTACAAACATTAATGAGTTGCTATTATTATTATAGCTCTTGCCATCACACTTTGTTTGCTTCCCTTTATCCCATAACTCACTAAGTGAAGCAAACAGAGGGGAATGACTGTAGACAGTCATTTTCAAGGATTCATTTTGAGCAACAAGTCTTCAGTTCCTTCTGCTTTGCTGCTGAGCTTGCAAATACTTGCTGGCAATCTCTGTTGTTCATCACAGGGGAAAAATTTTAAAGCAAATGAACATCAAAGAAGTAGTGAGAGGAGAAGGATTGGCAGTTTCCACATTAGACTATCCTATGTAAAAAAAAAAAAAGTTGTTTTATCTCTGAATGGATGGGACTTACTCATCTCTCCACAGCTGCCTGTTTTACACAGTCCTCCAGCCTGCCTGAGCATGCATGTTTTCTGAGTGGAAAATGTCCTATCCTGTTATATCAGCTGCTTTTCTCCTGGGGAAAAAAAAAAGGAAGAGCTAGCAGCAATGTTCTTTTCTTGCAGAGCTATGATTTTCTGAGCAATGATTTTCTACATTTAGTGGCTTCACTGCACAGTGAACTCTTGCATTTCTAGCTGAATGAAAATCTTCATAGTAGTTGAAACAGGTTAATTACAATTATTTAATGCAATAAATGCTTACAGGCATTGCCTATTAAGTCATTATTTTGCATAGCAACCTGTTGGCCTTATGATGTTTCCTGATCCATGCCAGTTCTCTATTCCTCCCATGGATCACAATCATTTATCCACAAGCAATAGGCAAATAAGGGCGTTGTTGTGTTTTTGGGCATCTTTCCCCCCTTCATCAAAGTGTTTGCAGTGTGTTTTGTCTGTAAAGGACACCTGAGCCACCTAGAGGGCTGAGGGTAAGGAGCCTTCCCGGGGAGAAAGTCAGTGAAGGAGTGAGAAAGAGGCCCCCAAGGGCTCGCTGGTTCTCCCTGGGAGACACACAAGGGACACACAGAGAATTCACAGCAGTATCGCAAGTCAGACAAGTACAGTCTTGCTCTGAGTTTTGAGTGTATAACAAAATAAGGGAGAAAATTATTAATTAACTCACCAGAGAAAGTGTGGGGGAAATAACAGTCTTTCTCGCCAACTTACATTTTTTTTAGAAACAGAAATGTTGTATTTGCTATATAATTAATATGCATTTTTGGCTGTCAGTGTCACAAATAAGTGCGGTATGCAAGTCTAAAGTCCCAGTTTAGGAGAAGACAGTGACAAACACTGCACTACTGCCAGCTTCAGTGGAATGAATTCTCAAAATTAAATACATGCTAGACATTTGGGGGGTTAAGCACTTCTGTACTGTGAGATCCCTGGGTAAGTATTTTGCTGAGTCGAAGCCTGGGACACATGTGGACACAGACTTGCATGTAAAGTAAGGACACCCAGTAGAGTAGAAGCATGACTAAGAATGTATTCCCTCGAAGACACTTGGAATGGATATTTGTGCCTGCAGTAAAGATTGTCTGATGCTTCCCAGTGAGAAAATGGGCGCAGAGTAAGTGGGAACAGATGTGGGGATGGAGAGAGAAGCCAGGGAGAACAAGGACAGCAGAGTTTTCCAAAAAGAAAATACATTTTTCTTCTGTGATTGAACTGTGCTTTCCCAACTTTCATCTTTCATTTGCTGTCTAACAAATAGCTTTGAAATATACTCATTAAAGTTCTGTCTCATCTCCCTCCCGTGGCTGGGCATAGACAATAGTCTTCTACTGTGTCACCAAATGCTCAAGCAGATTAGGACAATCGTAGGCTGTGCTGTGGATCTAAGCTTTTGGGACCTGATGACTACTCATGAAGTTTTCCAGTACTCTGTCCCTCATTTTTTTTCCCTTAATGGAATTGCATGTAAAACCTACATTATTCAGCTTGCAAGTCAAGCCCTACAAAGTAACAAAATATCAGAAATAAGTTGTCTCTGTTACATTGTCTCTTCCATGTTCATGATATTTACATGATTTTTTCCCAGAGAGTCCTTAACTGCATAGGGTGGTCTATAGTCTCAGAAAAAATTATCAAGTTTCTGTCAGTCATATCTCTGGGAAAATGCAGAGTATGGACCCAAAGTTATAGTCTGGGCCACTGAAAAGTTTCAGTTTGCTATAGTAGTTCTGTTAAAATCCAGCTACAAGAGAAATTTTCTAGAAAAAGAGATTTTCTGGAAGAAAAGCAATCAAATGCTTACTATTTTTCATCTTCTTTCTCTTTTTGAAACCTATAAAACAATGTGGTTTTGTGTGAGCTTTTTGAACCAGGCAGGTGGTGAATTCCCAAGTGGATTGTATGTTTCCTGAACCCTCTGCTGTTTGGTTTGGCTGGTAATTAAAATCTTGGGTAAATTACATGGAAAATCTGTGCTGGCTGATCCCTCTCATGGTTTAGGTAGTCCAGGTGGATTTGATGTCTTCCAGTCAGATGAGAGCCATCAAAGACAATGGAGGTTGTCATTGGTACTTGCTGGTTCTTTGCAGACAGCATTTGAAAAGCACAGTCCTTCAGGTGCTCATTTCCAACAACTGGTTTCAAAACCTCAACAAAAAGTATGTGAAAGGTTTAAATTTTATAGATGACCTTTCTGGGCCACTGAGGCCAAGTAGGTTTAAGTAGGTGATGTTTAGAATACCCCATTTGCCCTTCCCCATTGAAGGTACCAGATGTAGTTGCCTCAGGAGGGATGGAATGCCGTACCAGACGTGTTTTAGAGGTTCCTGAATGGAGACCCAAGTGCCACCTGGGATTTGTCAGAGAGAGGACTTGCTTGCCTAAATGTATGCTTCTCATACTCAGGAACAGAGTCCAACTTTGGGACCCTGGGTCTCAAACTTGTGGCAGACTTGCCTTAACTCATCGGATTCCTTCTTCTCAAAGAAAGCTGGATGGAAAAGTGTTGTCAACAGAGTTGAGCTGATGACTGAAGCTTTTTGTATCCGGTGGGTTACTTCTGCAACCCTGTGTAAGCTAATTCTGACTTGAGGATTCATATAAAGGACTTTCAAATATATCCCTAGATCCCAGCCAGATACCCTAAGTGAGCAGTCCCAGAAGAAATTATCTCCCTAGGAAAAAATGAAGAGAGGGATGCAAAGAATAATTGGCTTTACTGGCTGAGGTAAACCATAGTTGCAATATGTGTGACCTCTGGTGCTTTTTCTGGGGGAATGTAGCCAAAATCTGTTAGACTCAGACAAGAGTGGAAACTCTTGTGACAAAGAGATATTCTTACAAGTTTGCTAATCCTTCCCTGTTGTAAAATTTGTCTCACCAGATGAAATACATCTTTAAATTTACCAGATGACTTTAATTTTAAAAGCATGCACTAAATTATGTTTTGAGTAGGCAAATAAGACCCTGGTGTTGCTTTGACTTGTCATGCAAGGTCTTTGGGGCCTCATCCACACTTAACGGTAAATTGATATTCACCCTCTGGGTGATCTGGCACGGAGGAGAGCAGGAGGGGCAGTGCCACTGCTGCCCTGCAATAGCAGAGGAGCTGCTGGCAAGGTTTGGCTGTACAACATTTACCCCTGCTGTAGAGATGTTTTATTAAAGCACTTTCAGAATTGAATATAGCCATTTGTCCTTCTGCATGCTCTTCTCAGTAAAGGATGTAACTACATTTTAGGCAAAAGCTGAGCAAGGAGAATTTTTTTTCCAAGTCAAAAATGCCAAAGTGGTGATTTGAATACAGAGATAAGGAAAGGCTGAAGCAGAAGATATGTCCTCCTTTATCCTTTTTGGCATTGCCCTAGAAACCTTGTTCTCCTCTTGAAGAGAGTTTACTTTAAGCACAAAAGAGCTCCTGAAGAGTGTAGAATTAGGATTTACTTATTTGAGCCCTGATTTTTGATGGCATTAAAGCACATCAGAATATGTTCTAAAAAATGTTTTCTTAACCTCATTACCAGAATTACCTGTACTGAGTAGCAGTTTCACAGATCTTTAACTCTCCTCTCTTGAAGCACCTCTGCTGGATTCCTTTCCCCTACTATTACTACTGTTTTTCTTACTTACAAAAAGAACACACACCTTGTTTATATAACATTGGCATATGAGGAAAAACTTGGTATTTAGAGAGGGAAAACTTGATCTGAGACAAAAGCAAGTGCACCCAAAATACTTTCACTTTCAACCTGCTTCATAAAGAAATGCATATTCTTGTTATGCTGCCCAGGTTCCTGTCTTTCAGGCCTCTGTAACTTTTGAATTTCACAGAATCACAGAATTGTCAAGGTTGGAAGAGATCCTCAGGTTCATCTAGTCCAACCATCAAGGTGGCACTACTATAATCAACCCTAAACCTTATCTCCAGGGCCACATCCAGATGCCTTTTGAACACTTTGGGAGCTGGTGACTCCTCCACCTCCCTGGACAGCATATTCCAATGCCTAGTCACTCTTGCAGAGAAAATTTTTTTCTGATATCTAATCTGAACCTCTCGTGGTGCAATCCTCGAATTTGCTGAGTAATTTCTGTTTATTTGGTGTAGGAAAGTTGACATTAATTTCTTCTGTGTTTAGTGAAAATTAGTAGCTGAGCAGAGTTGAGGGGTCTGACTTATTTTTCTGCTGAGGGAAAGACTTCATTATGAGCCAAACATTATTCCTGGATATCAGAAAATCTCCATGGGAGAGAAAAGGAGCTGAGAGATGCCTCAATGTCAGGAGAAGTTTCAATCAGAGTTTGCATCTTATTACGCACAAGATAATTCAACCACAAGACACAAAGCCACAGGAAACTGGACTTCATTTTCTGTAGCTACTTGTTTTCTTAAATCAGAATATTTGGGGTTTTTCTCTCTCTTCACTTCCAGAGAATTATTACTGTGCTATGATCCTGGGCTTTGAACTTACAGCATTTTTATTTTTTAACTGCAGCTCTTTTTCTATTAGTTTGTAATACTTCATGAATGTAAAAGTTAATTGTGAAAGTGTGGATACTAAGTCTAAGTATTCAAAATGTATTTGTGACATCTGTCTGCTGATCAACTGTAGAGTTTTACTACTTGTAAACATAGCAAGTAAAAGTACTTTTCCAAGGGCTGATTTAATTTTCCAAACAATAATGTGTGTTCAACTTATTTATAGTAGATGCTATGGTTATGGTTACATCAAGATTTCCCTATAACTCTCAGCTTACAATTCCTTGAGGAAAAAATATTGTACTTTTGAGTTAAATCATCTATATTAATTTAAAGCCCTGAGGATTAATTTACTTTTGGGGCATTGTTACTGTTTATTAAATTATTTATTTGGTTTTATAGTATTTATTTAGTGAGATCTGTTTTCACTCGTGGCTTACATATGGGAAGAAAAGCAGTAACAAGCAAGATTAAATATGGTTTATATATATTTCTTCATTTCAGTGTCTGTTCTTTCCTAAAAGAAGGAAGAAGAGAGAGGGCAAGACTTCTTTGTTTAAGCTATTAATTGTGGGAATTACTTAATTTATTCACTCTTTCTTCTGTTCTGAATTCCATGTAGCCAGTAGGTCGGTGCAAGGCATGCTTCTTTGTATGGTAAATCCAATTCAGTCCAGTTCAAATCACCATCCAGTTCAGTACTGCCATTTAACACTTAAATAGCAAGTCCTTAGTTGTCCCCAAAGGAAGCAATGTAGTTAAATTAAGCTGTCCCCAGCCTGAAGAGTTATTGTAAAATAATGAATATTCCATAATAAGGAAATGGCAGAGGGGAGAAGACAGATCTTTGAAGCCTCATGAAATTTTGGAATTAGCATCTGTATCAAGACCTAATTAATGTTTCCTTTCTGAATTAATTTTCCATCTAATTGGCCAAACTCTGATTGGGAACTGGAAATGTCGTCCAAAAATATTTCCTCTTACACGACTACTCTAAACAGAGTGATTGCAGTCTGTCATTATATTCCCAGTTTATCCCAGAACATTACATTCTGTTCTGTGTTTTTATCCTTCAAGGATTTTCAGCCATAGTCACTGTATTTGTGACTGTGTAATTGCTTCATCTGGGCAAGT
The DNA here is from genome assembly GCA_008033365.1 of Pseudorectes ferrugineus. Taxonomy (NCBI): domain Eukaryota; kingdom Metazoa; phylum Chordata; class Aves; order Passeriformes; genus Pseudorectes; species Pseudorectes ferrugineus. Next base: position 9,055 of record QWTY01030363.1, on the reverse strand, counting down.
TTTCAGTCCTAATTAAATTGTAAACTGGACTTTATTTTGGGTCAACATAACTCAGATGAAATAGATGGTGCCCTGTGCCCAGTGCCCATGCTGTGTGTCCATGTGAATGATCCGGACTGGTGGAGTTAAGCTCCCTACCCACCATGCAGACAAAGCTATGGTTCAACTCCCAGCTTTGGTGAACCATAAACCAGGGACAACCTTGTTTAACATATCACTGAATCTGATTGATATGTTAATATCATCCAAGTTCAAAGCAACACGTCCTGGCAAGATAAATGCTATTTTTTTCTTGTAATTTACCATTTCCTTCTTCCGTAAATCCAGCAGACAAAATAACAATGGAGAGGGGGAAGGGGGCTGGGTCGGACCAATCCTTTTAAAAACTAAGAATGCTTTGGCAAAGCCTCTCTAACCTGTTACTGTAAACATCAGCAGTCCTGTCACTGTCTCAGCCCGTATAAATACGTTCATGGCGCCCCACCTAAATCAGTGAAATATGTACATAGTTCAGACATACAAGTTAAATCCCAGGCAGCAACAATAAGGAGTAGGAACCCGAGGTCTTTTCCCAGGTTTTATCTTTTACAGGCATCAGTGCTGAGAGCGTAGTAATGCAGTTACTAAATCCTTCTCAGCCCGAATCCTGCTTCCTCTGTTTGTGTGGCACTTCCTCCAAGTGTTGTGGCTGGGGCAGCAGAGCTGGGCCAAACACAATAGTCCTGGGCTGAGATTGTTGTCACCTGTCCTTTTTTGTCTCTTGGTTTTCAACCTACTATACCTAAGTATGAATAGGAAAGCCCATGGACAACTGCTGCTTTTTTTTTGGTTTTTTTTAAAAGGAAGAGATGAATTGCATTTACTTGATCTTAAAAAACGAAGTCCTGCTCTGTGCAGTCAGGGCAGTGCTCTTGCCAGTGCTCTTTCTCCCATTGAAAACAAACTTCTCCAAAGTTTTTGTTGCCTGAGACACGACCCCTGTACTCAGTGCTGCTTGAGAAATGCTGTGGTCATTCATTGCTTATTGTATCAGTGTCTATTTTAGAACTGTGGGAGAGAAGTGTTTAAAATTAAGTCCTCTGTGACTTCAAAGGCTCTGCTGGTGTGATTAAGGGTTAGCATGCATTTAAAGTCTCCTCCTGAACCTCATTGGCAGCGTGAGGGATGAGAACTGGGACGAGAAACCAGGCTGAAGCCCAGTCCTCATGGGCTGCTTGAGAGGACTGAAAAACAGCTCTTACTCAGACAGAAGATATTTTGTACTGGTAGATTTCCAGCTGATTAGGCGACAGGAAAAGTTTAGTCAACACTTTGTCACAGCACCCACTTATGTTTGGTTGTAAGGTGTTACAAATAATTTGGGGGCTCCACAAGTGCTGCTCAAGTCTCTTGCTGTTCAGATTTCACCTGGATTTTTTGAATTAGGGAGAGAGCATTAGGTGATTGGGATGATGGATTGACAGGTCTGAATAAGTTGTAAAGTGGTGTGAGGTGCCAAAAGGGTACTTTGGACTCAACCACACAGCAGTATGTTCTCTGGTATCACTTGTGGCCATTCTGCAGGTACATGAAGTGGCACAGCCACTGCCAGGCAGGGCTGCTCTGTTCTGCTCCAGATGAGGCTCTCCCGACCCCAGCCAGGACCAAACTCATCATGATAAACTGTATTAATTGGTGTGGGAAGTCACAAGGGTGTGGGACCACTCTGCTAACATCTATGCTTGGGAAGGAGCACAGGTGCGCTGCAGTATCGGCTGCCTGGGCTCCCCTGAGCACCAAGAGCCCAGCCACGCCTCAGCTCAGGCTAAGCATGGCTCAGGCTAAGCCCCTGTGTGTGGGATCTTTGTTAGAAGGAAAGAGGTGGAGGAGGCCCTACATCACTTAGGGCATCTGCTCTTATCCTGAGCTGGCACCAGGGAAGCTGTGGAAAGGCTGCCCTTTGCACTTGGTACAGGGGTGCTGCTAAAGCGCTGCTGACAACTGAGCTGGTGGCATCTCCTGAGCTTTCATGGGGCCTTACTCCAATAGCAGACATGGGTAGGGGGTTTGGATTGACCAGCTCTGTCCCGGGCTGACCCCAAGGCAGGCACCCAGAGTACTGACCAGTGCCTCACCCACTTGCTCAGGAGAAGGAGGATCATTGCAGGGGGGCTGACTGGCTGTGCTGGTGAGTGGTCAGCCTTATTAATGCTTAGATGGTTGGTTGTGTTCCTTACAGTGGGAGGGGGCACAGTTCCTTCTGGGAGAGAAATGCTGGTAATCTATGCTGCTTGTGGAAAATGTAAATAATTACAAATTTCCATCCTACTGTCCAAGAAAGACAGCAACATTTTATACATTTGTTTTGGTGCCTTATAATTATAATCACTGTTCTGGAACGTTATTGGAAAAGTTATTGTTCTTTCTGAAATGTTAGATCACTTTAATGACTAAAAAGTTAATAAGGGTCTTGTTGTTCTTATTATTCATTTGTTATCCAATTACTTCACAAAATTGGCTCTGAAAATGTAAAATGTATTTTTATGGCATAACAAATGCTACAATTAAGTTTTAAAGAGAAGATTGTTTTTAAATTCCTGTGGAGAATATTAAAACTGAATTTAAAATATTAAAAATGGAATCTGAAAATGAACAACAACATTAGAAAGGAATGAAAACAAGTTAATAAAATTATTGATGGTACATAAGCAGGGAAATATTAACCCTTTCACCACTGCTGTTGAAAACATTTATTATGCTCACCTTCACAAGGAGCTGACTTGGCCCCCTTTGTCTACCTTGCCTCTTGCTCACAGTTACCCGCTTTAGGACTGATTGGAACCCTGTAGAGTTAAATCAGCCCAGGTGTGGTTCTGATCTTCATGTAAAACTGAAGCAATTATTGTCATCAGTGGAGCTCTGCTCGTGAAGATCTGGGTTTAGTACATGTAATCATTACTTCGAAATTTGATGCACTTTACAGTTACTTGCCTTTCTTTGATGCACACGGTGGATTTCTGGTTAATTAGATCCAATTTGGTGTAAAGATGGAATTTTATTGAATTGCCAGTCTGTAAGAAATGAAGCAAAATAAACATATTGATGTTTCTATGATGATGAGGAGTGAGTTCCTCTTGCACAAAGTGACTGGGAACCGAAGTCAAGATCCTTCTGTGAGAAGGTTTGTGTCTTTTACATCTTGTTCAACAAGACTGTGCCCTGCTGGGCTCCATCAGCCACTGTATTTTTTGCAGTTGAGAGCTCTGTTTTCTTGATAATCAAAGCAAAAAAAGGCAATAAGAAACGTGATAGGGGAAGCACAGTGCTCAGTTGTCACAGTCTGAAATCCCCCGTAGGTATCTGAGTAAGCAATCGGAGAAAACCTATTTGTTAAGACTGACATCTCCCTTCTAGGAAATTTGAAATTATTTATTGAACTTTTTCATGAATCTGCCTGCTTAATAGGTAGTTTGGCAACAATGAATAGTCCATATTCAAAAGTGAAAATCTGCATGCAGTCTGCTAATTATGTAAATTAGGCTGGTAGAAGGGATGCAAAAAATACAAAAGAAAACATGACTTTTGAACCATGAATTTTAGTTGATAGTTCATATCCCATGTTTGCCAGTGGCATGTTCAAATTCAATACTCATTTTTCATAGTATTCAGAAAAGGAGAAAGAAAGAAGACAGTGTTATTAGAAATGAATGGAAAGTCATAGCTGTGAAAATACTTGAATTTAAACTTGACTTTGGATTCAAATATGAGCATTTTCCTAAGCCTATTCTTGTAATACGATTTCTAAGACTTCACAAAATAGTTCAAATTAAGAGTTAAACTCACTGATGATCCTGTTCATGGTCTTACATTCTTTAAATATTTGCATTGAGGGGCAAGGTGATTTCTTCTTCCATGTTATTATGTTTATTAAATCTTCTAAGATTAATGAAAATTCGTAGTGACAAAAGGGAGTACCCAGATTCACTTGTGCATAAATCTGCAAGTTCTTTTTATTTAGAATTACAATGCTTTTTAGTAACATTTTATTTTCTCTCAAATATTACTGGCAAAAGAATGAATGCAAAACTGCTTCTAAGCTAAATTTTCATGTGACTAAGCCCGTATCTGGCTAAAAGCTGTTTGCCATACATAATATATAATAATTCTTTATTGTTTCATGCTCTGGTGGCAGCTGGCAATTGTATGTCAAAAAAATATGACCCTATCTTCTGCAGAGGCCACCAGCACTGAAACATTGTCCACATGAACAAAAACTTTCCATTGGCATGCTGGTGTTTCATTCTCTCAGCATATGGGCATATAAACTTAGACATTTCCTAATAGGACAGGAGATAAACTGTCCCAAGGAAAAAAAGGACAAGGAACTCTATCAAAAATCTTTCCCATTATAGCATCTTTATTACAAGGATGCCTTGCACACTGATTTATTAGAAAACATTGCCAGCTAATAAATTTGCAATAGCATACAATATTGTGACAGAACTGGCTATAAATAGGGTAGGTAGATTTTTTTTTTGTTCAAAATTCTGAGTTCAATCCAAAGTTAAAACATAATTTATCCATTCTCTCTACAGCTGTTTTCATATACTTCTGGTAACTACACAAAAAATGTGCCATTCCATGACCTTTAGCTGCTTTTCCCTGGTATTTCCTCTTGTCTCCTGGTGAAAATGGAGGCTGATGTTTTGCAGTCTGTGTCCAGGATAACTTGCTTCTCGTTCCCCTTCCCCTACCCTCCTCTCTCCTTGATTAAAAAGATTTTGTGAAATAACGGTCTGAACAAGCCTGTGTGTAAGAGATCACTGAAAGATTACAAAATGCCGCGGAAAGAATGGAGAGAACATGAAAGTGAAGGGTTTGAAACTCTTTTTCTCACTGTGTGTGAATCCAGCAATGCCACACCATACTGTACTGCTCATCAAAGAAAAACCTCTGTTTCCAGTAGTGCTAAATACAAGTTGCTCTCCTTCAGTTACGGGACTTAAACTGTGCCAGGACCAGGGAGACTAGGTTGCCCACTCTCAACTTACTGAGTTTCCCACATGTCCTTGCTGAGTAGATGTCAAATATTCTTCTAGATAATTAATTCTGTGGGTTTCTTTAAAAAATGATACAAAATATCCTGCAATATCCATAGGAACAAATAGCTTCAAATTATTCAACTCTCATATCATTAGCACGTCATCAGCTGATTTTGCTGATTGCTGTAATGCTGCAAAACAGTTATTAATATACTAATAAATACCTGTACTTTTAAACACCTCTTTCCTCACCTCTTTGTCCGTCCCACTAGAAGAGAAGAAATCTGTCAGCAGTACAGGTTGTGCTGCCTTGCCCGCCAATAACGGATGTGTAGAGTATACAAACCTCGTTGCCTGAAAATAGTCTAGACTGGGGAACAAAAATAAACTTTCCATTGCTCTGAGGTCCCCAAGTGCCATCTCAAGGACACAGAGCTGTTTTCCAGATTCCTGCTAGCCCTTGCTAGTGCAGTTTTCCACCTGCTGACAGCATTTGCTCAGGACAGATGAAGTAGTCCAGCTTTATAGAAATTTATTCAGACTTGCTCAAAGCCCTCTCAGTTACCACAGCTCAAGTATTTTCCTTAGGAACTTTCTTTCCTTTGGTGCTTCCAAAACATGCTGAATTTGGGCATGATAAAATCTTTCTTCAGCTTGGGTGTCTGCCTTATTCTCAGCCTGACCTCCTGTGTCAGACAGTCCTGTCTAACCTACTAGACTTGCCCATTATCCTTCTCCTTTTGGTCCTTTCCCACCTCCTAAATTGATTCCCCAATAAGAGAGCACTGCAGCACATGACCATCAAGGTATTGTTTCCCAGCTGTTTTGTAACTCCACACTCAGAAAAGATGTCTCCTCCCATCCATGTCTCACAAAATGCAAGTGTCTGCTTCTCCTTACAGTGTCCCTGATGTATGGATTTTCCTCATCTCACACCTAACTCTGAAGTGCTTGGAAGGACCATGGGCAAAATAACCGGGATGCTCAGACTATGAGACCCCCTAAATACCATGAAATGAAGTTGCAGTAAGTACCTGCACATTTTTTATGGTAACTTTAAATGCATTGTGTACCTAATATTATCACAAACTCTACCAACCAGCTGCAATAGTTAATACAACCCCATCTAAAACCAAATTCAAGAAATATTCAAATTTATTGTTGCCTTTCATGCAGAGTCACAAGCTTCTAAACCCTGAAGGAAAGAAATGGCTATTATATAGTCCTTCCTGTGGATGACTTCTTCACTCCAGACTGCTATCAGAAAAAATCCATTTAAAATAGTAACAGATTCTCAGCTGGAAATAACATTTTGAGTCACTTTTCCACATCTCCTGCTGTAAACTTAATCCTGCCAATCTTTGAGGCTGTACTGCAATTATTTTAACCTTGATAGTTTGCTGGGAGCAATCACCTCAAGCTCTTCCCTATCACAGTGCTTCAGATGGTCACCATCTTAGGGGTTTCCACTCCCACAACAGAACTTTCAGATTGCAGCAAGACAACACAAAACCTCCCTGCAATCATGTGCACACTAGAGACAGATACATATTTATATGAGAACTGGGATTAAGTAAGCATGGTTTCTTCTAGTTTCATCCCAAAATGATTGCATTTGTTGGTTGAAGGCCGGAATTTGAGCCTAAATAGTAGGATAAGTGTAAGATGTTTTTGCTGGGAAGACCTTCTTCCTCCAAACAAGGCTGAAATCATGGTCTCATCTTAGCGTGAACCCTGATTTAGCTGTTTGCATTGCCCCTCTTTGCTCTCCTCCTTGTCATGAAGCTTCTGGAAACTGACAAACTCTGTTAGTCATCTCTAACCTGCTGGTCAACATATTCAAGATGAATGTGAAAGGAACACAGACTGTGTACAGAGCATAAGAAATTCTCTTGCAAATTAGGCTAAACTACTTAATTTGGGCCACTTTCTTCATGCATATTGTACATCAGTCATCCTGCATGGCATCTGTTATGTTACACCTATGTTAGCAAATGGAACAGGGTCTGAGCAGAAATTTAGCACTGGCACATCCCTGCCTGTAGTGTTCAGCTGGTACCACAGTCCCTGTGAGGTTTGGGCCATGATGGTTGTGCAGAGAACATGCAGGACTCATTCAGGGACATGGGACAAGACCATTCCCATCAGAGAACATGTGCACAAGGCCAAGTTCTCATGAAATGGGGTGTGTCAGGACTGAAAGCCCAGGCCAGATGAGAGCTGTGGGTCTTCTTTACTGGCTAGTAAAGAAGTAGCTGTAAGTCCATATGATGGTGGAAATTCAATAAAAATTCACTCCTCACTTACAACAGGACAATCCACAAGCTCACAGAGAAGCTTCCTTTTGGCTTTGCATTTCTCTTGCACCTTCTGTGCGTAAAGCTGTACTTCTGCCTCTCCTCGAGACGTGTGTGAAGTTCAATGTGTTGAAGGATATATCTGCAAAACGCTCCCCAGACCGAGAATCTCAGTTCCACTGTGTCCAGACTGCAAAATGCTTCGTGAGACAGTAGTTTTAACCACTGGGCAGCACCGAACTTCATGTCAACTGCAGCTCTCCTTATCCCAAATCCTTCCCCAAGTTCCAGCATCGCCTCAAACTCAGATTCTTCCTTCAAGCTACCTTTTGGTCCGGGGGTTCAAACCAAGAGCAAATTTGTTGCCACAGTCAATAAAACAGCTGAGTGATGTCAGAGATCCCTCTGTCTTTTCAGAGTATCTTTTGTATCACAGTTTAAATAAACTCCCCAGAGGAATTGGGTCTTCTCCAGTCTCACCATCAGCTTGACAGGAAATAAAAGGAAGTGTTTTTTCCCACTCACATGCTCTCTCTCTTACACACATTTTATATTGTATAGTATTAGTCCCTGATGAAACCATTTCCCCATGTTGTTCAGCAGATCTGTTTCCATCCACAAACAAGAGGGAAGGGGTATAAACACACTCTATCAATCAAATGGATGAAATTCAAGCAAAACATCACTCAGCTCCAAAGTGCACACTGATTCAAGGAAACTCCAGCCCAGACTTGACCAGGACTGTGCTTTTAAAGCAAGCTGAATGCAGCATACACTCTATTTTGCTATAAAATGTATCAGAAGACACTGACTAAGCAAGATTTACTCTATCTTACCCTGGCGTTGTTTCTCTTTAGTGCACTGAAGACAGTTCTTGTTCAGGCAAACCAGTGAACATGGACAGCAATCACTTCCTTCATATGGCATCCAAATTGTTTAACTTTTTCCAGTAAGAAAATTTTAAAAATCCAGTGCAGAGCAGACATCTTTTTTCATCCAGGTAACATCTCTAAGAACCATCAGCAATAGTAACAGAGGCAAACAGCTTAGAGTTCATGGTTTGAATATATCTCGTACATATAAATTAAATTGCTGTAGGGAGTGATGTTTATTCTCCCCCAGGTATGGATTCAAAGGAAGTTTCAGTAGCAAAGAAGTCACATGAGACAGTAAATAAAATCTACCAAGAGAGACTGATACACAGAAAAGGTACCCAAGGAAACAAATCTTTGCCTCTGTCATGGTTTAATCCCAGCCAGCAACCAAATCCCATGCAGCCGCTTGCTCACTCCCCTCACAGTGGGATGGAGAAGAGAACAGGAGGGGTAAAAGTGAAAAATCTTGTGGCTTGAGATAAAGACATTTTAATAAGTAAAGCAAAACCCATGCATAAACAAAGAAAAACAAGGAATTCATTCACCACTTCTCATGAGCAGGCAGGTGTTCAGCTATCCTTGGGAAAGCTGGGCTCCATCATGTTTAATGGTGACTTGGGAACACAAACGCTATCACTCCAGAATGTTCCCCCTTCCTTTGTCTTCTCCCAGCTCTATATGCTGACCATATGCTATGGAATGTCCCTTTGGTCAGTTGCACTCAGCTGTCCCAGCTGTGTCCCCTCTCAACTCCTTGTGCACCCCCAGCCTGCTCACTGGTAGGGTGGTGTAAGGAGCAAAAAAGGCCTTGATACTGTGCAAGTGCTGCTCAGCAGTAAACTAAAACATCCCTGTGTTATCA
>QWTY01030362.1:18656-54476 GCA_008033365.1 Pseudorectes ferrugineus | reverse complement strand
GCACATTACAGCCTAGCAAGGACCAAAGATCCAGATAGATCTCTCGCATAAACCTTACAGTCTCAGCTAAGATAATAATTCTCTACTGTGTTCATTTCTTTCACAGTCATAAAAGGAAGTCTCAAAACTATCACATGCATGTTGCTTACTAATCCATATCTAATGTGACCAATATGAAACTCTGACTCTGTATATCCACATACCATCAGTGGAAGAGAAGTGTGTGTGCAGCAAAAGTTTTCCTACTGTACGGGGGAAAAAAAGTAAATAAAACATTCAACTCCGATGTAACAACTAAAATAACTTTTGTTTTCCCTTCTTTTATGTTTTCTGCTTGGCTGATTCAGCTTATGGGCCCTGGAAAGGCCAGCTCATCAGTTTTTGTTGTTAATCAAGAAGAGTAATGGTGTAAGTTATAAAGACATGAGACGATTCTTTGCTGAATAGGATAACAACTTTCAGAAAACGCAAAGTAGTTTTTTTGATCTTTTTTGATTAGGAATTTATAAGACTGCTGTCTGAGTAAACAAGGACCCCAAAGGGTGCTGAGAATCCAGAATGGAGGAAGGGTTTGTCCTGTGTTCCTGGTGCAGCAGTTGCTATTTTAGAAGTAGGGCTCTCACAGGGCATCAGTGACTCAGGGCACCATAACTACTCTGCTAAGGATCAGAGAACACACTGCAGCAAGGGAAAATGGTGGAAAAATGTTCCACATACCCTTGATCCCATGGCAAGTACTGCAGCAAGCACCATGAGAGTGGCATAGACACCCCTGGGAAGGTATCATTGGTCCTCAGATGTGGGGCAGGAAGAGGGAGCACATCACAAGTCCAGCTGACTTGAAACATTAATTCCTGGCTCATCCTCCAGTTTGAGGCCCACAGACCACCCAGTCCACCCAGTGACCCTGCTTGGGCAAGCTGACACACAGGGCAGCCTGTGTGGTGTGCTTCACCCTCTCTGCAAGACAGAGTTTGGGTGTCAGGACATGCCACTACACTGGTGACCAACTACTGAGGCATAGGAAAGGGACATCTTTTCAGGGATAATTGCACAGAAGTGTTCAGCCTTCTGTGAAAACAAGCACTGGAGCTACCTTGCAGCCCACTCCTGCACTGGCTGCTTCCTGCAGCCTTGCAATGGCTCATATCTGCCCTCATTTGAAGGGCAGGTGGGCTGCCCCTGTTTGGTGGGACAAGAGGCTTATTCAGCCACTTGGCAGAATGAAAGTCAAGGATGGGAATGAATGAACCCTGACACTGGTGGCAGTGTGCACTTTGCGTGCCATCACTCCACTCCTTCAGGGTCCATCCTTGTGAGCTGCTCAGCCCCATCTTTCCATGGTCATTCTGTCTGGTGGGAAAGCATTGGCATGTGTGCAGTTCTTTCTTGTCTAGGCGGGGCAAAGAAGGGCCTCAAAGAGAAGAAGGCTGGGAGTCATGTGAAGCTGGGAGAGAGGCTGGTGGTGCAGGGGAGAGAGGCCAGTGATGGAGAGGAGAGGAAGAAGGACCCTATTGTGGTGCCAGGAGCTGGACTGTGTTGCTGCCAAAGAGACGAGACCAAGGTGGGACATGGGCAAGGTCTGACTGCTGAAACAACTCCTTATAGTGTTGATGGGTCATTAAAGCCTTCCTATCATGGGTTCAGTCTGCAACAGTAATCACACTGTATATTTGCAATACGCTTTGTCTAGGAAATTAAATACAAAAACCAGTGGCTTATTTCAAGATAGCATTTGGCAAGGAACAGCTAAGAGAAAACCCTGGAGGAGCTTTGGGCAGGGTAACCTCTGTAACACAGCAAAACAAAGCCATTTCTAGTAAGTATTGGTAATATTCAACACAAGCCTACAAATTGCAGAAGTAATGGCTTGGGACAGTCTACCTCACTCTAAATATCAGGTCTGATTTAAATTTCATTATTAGCAGTAATTTAATTCTCTAACCAGGAAACTTTGAGGGAAGAGATGGCTCAATTTTTTAGGCACAACTAGGAAGTACCACTGAATCATGAAATCCTTTTGTTGTATATGTACTGAGTTATGAAGTGGATTTAAATGGATGAACTCTGGTACAGCCTGCTCAGCAATGCATGAAGAAAAGAGTTGGAGGTGTAGAAAATGTCAAATACCTTTCTCATATGCATTAGACTATTAATAAAGATAAAATGATCTTTGTGTTTTCAGTTTATAATGTCTCTTTTATAATAGCAAGAAACAGCTTGATTATTATTTTTTGTTTTCACTGCTTTATGTCCTTACTGAGAACAGGCCAAGAATCACACCCAGAATATGCACTAGGTGGAGAGGAATAAGGGGCAAATGAATGAGAAAAGTTTCTGCTTTTTGAAGCCAGGGCATTGCTTCTGTGGGGATCTCCTCCCTTCTCTGTGCATGACCCAACATGCAGGACACAGGGGCCACAGTGAGGAGAGGGGGATGCCTGTTGATGGGAATTCCTGGAGCCAAAGTGATGTTCCCAGAGACAAGTGGTGTTCCTGGGGCTGGGTTACACCCTGATCCTGATGGCATTTGTGCACTTTGGAGACAGTGTTGAACAAAATCATTAAATACAGGACAGATTATTGCAGTTTATTCTGTCCATCTCCAACTTGTAATTAAGGTATTCTGAAGTGTCAGATTAATGGGAACCAGGATGCCAAAACAAGATGCCCCAGATCTCATGTCTTCTGCAGGCCCCCTCTGAGAGGCCAGATTTCTGTAAATATGAGCATTTGGAATAATTCATGGAATAAAGTTTCATTGAGGCAAACTATAACTTCAATCACAAACCCTATGCACTCTCTGAATCCGAAATACAAGCCCAAAATTGTGAAAATCTGAAGATGCAGCTGAGTGCATCAGACAGAGACTAAACCCATCCCTGAAAAAGCATGCAAACCGTCTCACCTGGCTTTGCTCTTGACATACGTGTAAGTACCAGGGGGACAGAAGGAACAGTGGGCTAGTCCATGGTGCCCATTCAAGACCCACTTCTACAAGCCCAGAGGAGCATAGAGGAAGAAAAGCAGCTGGGAACCCAAATTAGGAACTCATTGGAAGAAACATCCCATACAGGACCCCTGCAGGTTTGTCCCAGGGAAGGCTCAGGGAAACAGAGGCAGCTACCAAGCAGACAGAATCTGTGCTCTGCTGCTGGAGGGATGTATATATATTCTTGAAGGGAGGTATATATGTTCCCACTGATGGACTTTGTCCTACTCAGCAAGAGAAGAACTGGTGTTCTCTGTGTTCACGTGTGCGCTCTGTGAGTCTGTGTTGATCTGTGTGGCTGGCTGTCTGTCTTCACATGTGTGAACATACATGTGTGCTTGTGCACACACCTCCTTGGAGGACATGCTCAAGCTGGTTCTGGCTGGACTTCATGTGGGCTGCTGGATCCAGAACTTAATACCACCATTCTTCACCACCTGCCAGGTGTGAGACGTGTCCCATATTTCACTGAAACAGTGCTTCATTCCTCAAATATGTGATCCTTTCCACAGCAAAAATTGTCTCAAATCATCAGATGTGCAAAATTTGCATCTGCACTCTTTCACTTGCCTGATATAATAGCCACATCATGGACATTTTATCTATCACTGACAGGAAATTGGACCTCATGTTCCAACATGAGCAGGCCTTTGGGAGAAAATTAGCAGTTTTTCCTGCTAATTCCTTCAGCCTCCATACTGTGCCCTTTCTCCAGAGCTGCTAACAGCTGAGAAACACTTTCCAATAAGAACTAGAGGAATGAGGGTCACCTGCCCAGTGCAGGTCCCACTTTTCTGCACCTCTGAGGAGAATGACATGAGGTCACAGACCATCCTCCTGCCACAGCACCTCCTGCCTGCAATGGCACAGCAATGCCTCTCTGTTCTTCCTCATTGCAGGATTTAAAGCATTCAATCTTAAAATGTTAATCTGTCCCTCTGTTTCTCAGATCCTGGATTTCTGTCCCTCATGTGGTGATTTTCAGAATTTTGTTAGAAAGGCAGTGGTCCTCCGAAATTCCAGACTAATGTCTGTATTAGAGGTATTAAATACATTTATGTACATGTATAGAACTGCATCCCTACCGCGAGGCAAGAAGGGGAAGATCCTAGGACTTGGCCAAGTCCATAATGAACACCCTCTACATAGTGAAGACTTCAGATCACGCTTTCCAAGTCCTATGTTAACACTAACTAATATACCCTCATGTGACACAGGGTGCTGGCAGCTCTCTGTCTGTTGTACAGAAATGTAAACAATTACAGTATTAAACTTATTCACTTGTTTTGACTTTAACTTGCTAACTAAGCTAAATTAATTATCGAGTTAAAACAACAAATGCTGTGGATGACTGTAGCTACGTAGAGGTAGCAGTGCCCAAGCCAATTGTTTAACATGTCTAGTCTGTGCAGAAAAGTTGGAGTAAGTAAGTATTTTTGAAAAACATGCATTGTTCCAATGAATTTTACTCTTTTGGACATGCATGTCTTGCAGAAGAAAGGGGGCTGGGGCAGAAAACGTATCTGACACATTTAAACTCATGCTCTTCCAAGGGCTGGTAAAAAGGGTCATCAATTCACCCGGTTAATCTTCAGTCTAACCAGGGAAACCTAATGTCCCACTGGACAGCAAGCAGTTGCTGCTCATGGAAACCTCCCCCACTGCGTAAAATGAATGGCTTATTTTCAGACCATCAAATCCATTTAACAGGGAGGTGAAATATGCAATTAGTATCATAGAAATGAGCTTCAGTTCATGATACATCTTAATTAGCTATGTAATTTTATTTATGTTCCATTTGTAAAATACAGTCTTGTAATTACTGCCAGAATGTTGAGTGAAGTTGGTTTTGGGTTTTTTTTTTTAGCCTGAATCATAAAGGAAAGAGAAATGTTTGTCAGATGGAGAGGGAAGTTTCCTGAGGTTAAATGAGGTTTCGGCACACACATAATCCACCACTGCTTGAAGGGCTGTGGATGATGTATTGGCTTTTGGGTCTCAAATCCAATAAACAAATAGAAAACCATGAGTAGTCCAAACAGCTGTTCTGGTGGGATCTGTTCACACAGTATAATTTCTTCTAGGAGCTATTTGCTTTTCATCTCAGGTAAAAGGGAACAACAGACACCTGATTTTAGTTGTCCCACACCAATCCTGCTTACTTAGGGCTAGGATTATTGTTTGCTGGATATCTGTTTCCTGAAATGGGAAATCACTCTTGTTTGTCCACAATTCTTTGGGAAGAAGAATTCTTGAAAGACTGCTGTTTGGTGAGGAAAATGTCCTTTTCAGATGCATCTATGACCGTAACATTTACCTTTTTATTCAGAATGATAATCCATTGATGAACACCTAGTAAAGGAAGTATTCTTTCTGATGTGGCTCCAGGAATGATCATGGCTTTTTCGGATTGGATTTGACAGCAGCAACATTCTAGCCTCAGCAGAGTTCAGACAACCTTAAAATAGGATTCTCAGATTCTCCCAGTGTGACATATGTGACCATGCAGGATGCTGTAGAGTGTGTTTTGCAAAGGGTGAGCAAAGGCAAATCCTGTGGAAAAAACAAACCTGGGGGAAAACCCTGTATCTCACAGTAGAGGAGGAAGGGTCATATCTCCAGGGTAGGTCGGTGTCAGTACCCCAGCAGATGATGCAAAATCACTCTTTCATAAGTACCCAAGAGCAGTGTTCAGCTCACTCCCCACAATCCTGCTACATGCTAGCTTGGAAAGAAGCCAATATTCATGGAATTATGAAATCATTTAGGTTGGAAAAGCCCGTTAAGGTCAAGTCCAACCATTAGGTCAGCATTACGAAGGCCACCATTAACTATGTTTCCAAGGGCCACATCTACGTGTCTTTTAAATCCTTCCAGGAATGGTGACTGTACCACTGACCTGTTAGGCCTCTGCCAGGGCTAGACAACCCATTTGGTGAAGAATTTTTTCCTAATACGCAAACTAAACCTCCCTTGGCACAATTTAAGGCCATTTCCTCTTGACCTGTCACTTGGTACTTGGGAGCAAAGTTCAACCTCTACCTCCCTACTACCTACTTTCATGTAGTTGTAGAGGCTGCACAGGATCAAGGGGATGCAAGTTTGAGGAAGCATTGGTACTTGACAGACTAAAAAACTTTCCCAGAGTTGTTCACAGTTCATAAAGAATTGATGTGTTGTAATTCAGAAGAAACAAGTCATCCAAAGGAGTCAACATGTTACCTGGAGGCTTACTCCCTGGCTTTGCAAGGCATGTGTCATGTTCCTGCTTTCATTCAAAGAGGTATTTCGTTACGGTGTAGAAAATATTTTCATTTAGAAAAGCTGTCTTGCAAAATTAGTGAGCACGTAAATCCTTCTAAAACTACTCATGGTTACTTAATAGCTAATTAATAATTAACTGATAGCTTGTAATTAATTACAATACAGACAACAATTCCTAGTTCTCCTGTAATGCAGAAGAGCCAGACTGGATGAGGGAAGTGCCTGCAAAACCAGCAACAAACCATGATGCTGCTGATCAGTGTCATCTGTTCTCCACTTGGTCTGCGACTGCCCCTCTCCTGAACAGCCAGCACCTCCTGGAAATGGAGCAGAAAAGTGCCTTGAGAGCTTCAGCCTTGACAGGTGGATGGTGGGAAAATAACTCCCATCCTGAGGTATCAGCTGAATACACGTGCAAATCTGACATTTCATCAGGATGCATTTTCTGTCAGAAGGCATGCCTGGAGTTCATCAGAGCCCAGGAAGTTGGTGATTCCTAATAGATGGTACCAGAGAACAGTCCTCTGTTGAACCTTCTGCAAAACAAGAGACTACCATGTGAACAGTGGCACTGGCACCTTGGAAGGTCCAATTCACCTCATTCCAAAGTCACAGGCATTCCAGCAGAGGTGGGGTTCAAAAAAATCTGGCTATGAAACCACTTTGTCAGTCTGTATTGTGATTGAAATTGTGCTGCAGGAAGTTAGAGATTGGTGAGTCCTGCCTCCTCACCAGGACTTTTTGGGCACAGCCTGAGAGGATGGTTTTCTAGTGGTGACACAGGTCAGAAACCACTGGACCTTAGATGTGTTCACTTATGGCTTCAGCATTCCTGCATTGGGTGATGTGGCTTCAGATAAGTTATTCTTTTTGATGCATTCAGTAACAAATGGATGAAGGTGCCTAGGGTAGCCTGGGCGCTATCCAGGGAGCAGAGAAACACCAGCTGCACTGTTGGAGAAGAAGTTCTCTCCATGGAGGGACAGGCAAGCTGGAGGACCTTAAACCAACATATTTTCTTCTGCTCTCTGAAGGCCAGAGGCCTGAGGGCAGCATGGGACTGACCCATCCTAGCAGGGCAGGGGCCTGCAGATGGCTGGGGACTCTGATCTCCAGCTCAGCCAGGAAGCCCAGGGATGTCCTGTCTTTTGCAGAACTCTGAATTTCCAATCTCAGATAGAGATTAATCTATTAAATCCATTAATCACTCCAATTGTCTGGTCCCCCTTTCCCCCCCTACCATTTCTCTCCTTCTGCCTTTTCCCCCTGGAATAATTCCCCATCCCATTGACCCTGGATCTCTTGCAGTATATCCTGCATTACAGGAAGATGTGGTCTCCTGCTGCATTCCCAAAGATCTATAGGAGTGGAATAGGACAGAGAAGAGGAGAAATCCTGAAGGGGCTTTGCAAACCAAATCCAGAGATAAAAGACTGAGATCTGTCCCAGAGTCAAGCCAGGACCTTCCTCTTTGTCCCGGACATACTGGTGGAGGAACAGGACACTGGCTGGTTGCTACACTCCAGGTTGTTGATGACGAAAGAAAATCAGCTGCCTCTGGGCTTGACACGGACCTGTGAGCTCTTTTCATTAAGGGAAGACACCAGCTGCTGAGGCCCCCAGGAGAGTCTCAGGGTTGCAGAGGAGAGAGGGATAAATGAATTGTGTCACTTTGCAGTGACTTGGAAAGGGATAACAACATATCATATGCAGCACCTTGGAGATCTTACTGTGCAAATAGGGAACAAGCTGGGAGACGAGCAAACTGTGGTGATGCCAGTGATCACATCCAAAACCAGAGCTGCCAGCGTGTTTCTTGCAAGAAGATCACTACCATAATTGCAACTCCAGAGAAAAACAGCACACCCACCTCTAACCCCAGGGAATTTAGGCAACTTCCATTTAGGAAGGTTTGACTATGTTCTCATTACATTTGTCAGTCTCTTCAATTGAATTCAAATATGGAAAATATTCTGAAGGACTTCCTTGTTTTTAATGATTTATTGTGCTCCAGTGCAGACCAGAGTGTTGAATGACCAGAATTCCCCCAGAGCAGAATTCGTAAACCCCACTTAGCTCTATCAGGGAGCAGGAAGAAATTTCCAATACCATAGTGGTAATGTCTGCAGATGCCACAGGTTAGTGGAGTGTCTGATTTGGTAGATCACTCAAATCTGCAAAGTATGCTGGTTTTACTTGACAAACACATCTTTCACATGATGAAATGCAAGGCCTGGCAGGTAAGTACATGAAATGTTCTCAGACTTGTAGGAAGGAGGGAAGTTGTTGAGTCACCATCCCTGGAAGTATTTAAAAGCCATGTAGATTTGATGCTTGGAGACATGGGTTAGTGCTGGCCTTGGCAGTGCTGGGGAAATTCTGTTCTGAGTACCACAGCAAAGTAAAGTATTTCAGGGTCAGGAAATATGTAGGCACACTGGTCATGGCTTTACGTAAGTCTCCTGGAATAACTCAGAGCCTGGAAACCTTGCTTGATTTGAGAAACTGAAGGAAGAGTAGCCCCTTTGGTTGTTCCAAGGGTCAGTTTAAAAACAACTTGACCTACCTGGTCTACAAAGCTTGAGCTTTGAGCACAAGGCTGCAATCTGGCAGAGAAAAGCTCCTGCACTGAGCAGAGATACAACAGGAATCAAGAATTCTGTTGGGCAAACACAGAATATATTGAACATATTTAAGCTGGGGAGATAACCGAACACTGGATCCTTTGCAATAAAATGAGTTTTTCACTGTTGGCTCCTCTAGGTGTAGCTTCAAAAGATAAATTTGTTGCTGGCCTTGGACTTGCTGAGAAAGGCTGATGGTATAAAGCCCTCTCATTCTGGGAGACAGGTCAGGTGATGTTTTGTCTCTTTCTGACCTTGCCATATCAGGTACTATGCATTGAACTTCAACGGAGTGCAATAAAACCTGTGAAAGTTTGGGGATGGAGGGCCTGCAGCATCACCTTTACTCCTGGGTCAGAAATGGCAAAACACACTTTTCTCCAAACACTGGAGACAGTCATTCTATTTTGACTCCTACAGTGCAAAACTAATGTGGTAGTCAGAAGCCTTGGAAACAGAAGCTGGAAGGCCATGTTGTTCTGTAGCATGTTGCTCTACTGCAACACCTTAGATGAATTCCACCATGCGGAACAGACCTGTCCTGGGAAGGTTCAGGTTTGGAGTCCATAGGTTTATCTGGCTGGAAGAGACTGACCTCCAGCAGCTCCTATAGTGAAGGCTGTGTGTGCACAGACCTTGGCCCCTGGACACCTGTATAATTGCTTTAAACCTCTTTTTTGGGTCAATAAATCCCTACCAACTATTTTCTAAAAAGGGGAGTACACAGGTGACAAACTGCTTACAGTAGAAATAATGTGAATATTAAGTTAATCAAAGCATTCACATTGGAAGGGATTAAAAGAGGGAAGGGGGAAAAAAAGCCAGCTCTTAACAAGCAATCCATGTCACTTTTTTTCCCTCCTGTGTACTCTTGCTCTGTCCCATTTGTCTAGCAGTAATCTACATTTCAAATGATTACATGGGAAGCTGAAGTGGTAGTGACAGGGATAAACGAAGCTTGTTAAACTAATAGCTGCACTAATGCCCAAATATGTGAACTTCCAGAGTCAGGCAGCATCCAAGGCTGCCGGAGCTGTCAACCCCGCTCCCCCTGGGCTCGTCCGCCAGCCGCTGCCACATGATGAATGGCCCTGTCGAGTAAATTCATCCGGGGCCCAATTAAATAGGCAGAAATGAACTAGAGCCGTCAACCAGGGAGAGAGAAAAGGAGAGGGAGGGAGGGAGGAAGAAAGAGAGAAGATTTAAAAAAAAACAAGGGGTGGGAGGAGGGGAGAAATATTCCTCACAAAGTCAAGGAAGCTCTGGCGCAGTGAAGTCATTCTGTCAGAAAATGGCCATTTAATGCTTTGCCGAGCCCACGACAGATAAGTCATCTGAGGAAGCTTTAGTGGAGTCCCAGGGCATTTCATTTATTAATTATCAGCTTCGAGCGGGGGTTGCAGCCGCCTCTGTCTCTTCCCCATCCCTTTTCTCCACTGAACGCTGTCAGACCCGTGCCTCCTCCCTGTCAGGTGGGAGGCGGCTGAGTGGCCACGGGCAACTTGGGCACATAGAGGTGGGGACAGGGGAGAGAAGGCACTGTGAGCTCTTCATGTATCCTTCTGCTTCATCTTTGTCAAAAAATCCAGCCATGGTACTTCACCCCTAGCCCCAGCCCTCTCCTTTCCGTCTTGGTCCCAAAAACCCCTCAACACCACAACAAGGGCTGCTCAGACCCCCCACAGCGGTCCTACCTGCTCCACCGTGTCCACTCCCATCACCCGTCCCCTCCCCTTCAGGCAAGCCAAGCCCTGAGGAGATGTCTCCCCTGCTACATGTGGGCAGGGGCTGGGCCCATGGATAAATCAGCCCTTGGAGGCCATGTTCTCCCTCAGGAAACCAGAGATGTGTTGGATGGCTTTGGATGAACATTTCACCTGCTGCATGCAGGACCTCCTGTCCCACATGTCTTCATTTTATCCCACCAGCCTTGCTCCCACCCACATTTGCCAGCTCAGCGCTGACCGCTGCCTGATGTGGTGCCTGCCTATCACCAGCAGAAGCAGGCAGTGATGGGGTAGCTGACAGCAGGCCAGTGACCTGGGTGAGTCCTCAACCGATTTTCCCTGATAGACTCTGGCACAGTGGATGACACCCAGTGTGTGTTTCTGATGATCTTTCCAGAGCCTTCTCCAAAGCCACGTTCCTTCTCCTGCTCTGCATACAGACATGGCCAACCACATCTCAAGAAAAAATTGGCATTGCTTTTGATGAAGTAGCCCCTTCCTCCAGCCTCAGTCCCTACTATGGTAGGAGTTCTTGATAAAACACCAGGCTGGTGAAACCCAAAGGCTGTTATTCAGCACTGCTGCGTCACATCACAAAGGACTTGCCCCATCTCTCTTTCTGGCCACACACTTAGAATAATTTCTAAAAATAACAGATTAGTCATTGTTATTGACAGGGTACATGATATGGTGTTTGGCCAAAGCACCTAAGTTAATGCAGGAGCACTCACAGCCCAGGAAAGTGATATTTACCTAGTGAGAAGCTGGGGAAAAAAGTTCCATTTCTTGGTGAGATACATGAAGGATGCACAGCCTGGCAGGGTAGAAAGCGGCTGGCAGCCCAGTTGGGCTGTTCTCTAATCTATACTAACTCCTGCTCCTGATCCTTGACCCGTCAAGGCTGTAGGGGTTGTGGCAGGGACAAAGTAACCATTCAGCTGTGCAGAGATTAACAGCTTGATAAACTTGGTCCTGGCTCTGCTTCATTTGGTGGTTCCCCCTGTCCGGGGACAATCTCTAATAGCGCTGAGACTTTTGTTCACCTCTGCCAGGTCTCTCTAGCCCTGCAGATGCAAGTCTGGGGCATCACCCAGCCATAGATTCATAGAATCATAGAATGGCCTGGGTTGGAATGGACCTTAAAGATCATCTCATTCCAACCCTTGTCTAACCTGGTCTGGAACATTTCTGGCCTTCTGGTGATGTGGTATCAACTTCTCTGTGCCTCACCACCCTTACAGTCAAGAATTTTTCCTAATATCTAATCTAAACCTACTCTTTATCAATTTGATCCTCCCCTCCTTTTCCAGCTTTCCAGCCATTCTTCCTCAGCCTGAAGCTGCTTGGGGTTGTTGTGACCCAAGGGCAGGACCCAGCACTTCTTGTTGAACCTCATACTGCTAGCCTCAGCCCACTGAACATGGTCTGAGCCCATTGACAGGATCAGCCTGCCCAGATCCCTCTGCAGAACCTTCCTGTCCTTAAGCTTGCAACAGCCAAAGCTTTCTCTGCAATAGTTGCCCCAGTGTGTACCTTCCAGTATTGTCCCAAATTAGGGGTCCCATCCGCTTTGCTCTGGTCTCATGATGCAGCAGCGTGCACTACCGTCAGCTGTGAAACACCACTGGCACAGCCTAACTGCCATGAGGTCCACCAGAAATGCTGATCTGCCATCCACACAGGAACTCGCCCTCTGCCTCACCTCTGTGTATGGCAGAAGACATATCCCATGGTGTAATAATATGTAAGTGATGGTGGAAAGGTTTGGCATAATGTCAGCATTTGCTTCCGGAGCACTGGACTCTCTGCTGGAGCACAACAGAATCACTCACTGTGGCACCCAGACCCTGGAGGATAGCTAAAGGAATAATTAAAGAGAAGTTCTGTTTGCACTAAAAATGTCAGGTTATTTGGTTCTTTTTTTCATAGGGCAAAGATTTTTCTTCTCAAAAATCTATTCACTAAAATGCTAATGATAGTCAGTGATTAGAAACTGCTGCTCAAGTTTTGAAAGTTCCCAGTGGGTTTCATAGACACGGCATGTAGCTTGTCAGTTTAGTAAATGCTTTCAACAAATCAAACTTCAGGGTATGAATTTTTTAAAATATTTCATTTCCTTAATGCTTCACTGTGCTAAAGCCAGTAGGGACTCTTGAGTTAAGTGACAAAGACCACATTATTAGTTGCAAAGTCAGTTCTGATAGAAGTCTCTCATGGCAAGATGTTCTCAGATAGGCATAGAGGAACTGGTAGAAAATGTGTGTGATGCTTATCTTAATTAAAAAGAATAATTGTTTTATTAAAGTGGATTATGAACTTTTTCTTTATTAGTGAGGAGAAGTTGTCTGCCAAGAAGCAGCACAGATTTTCAAGAAACACAGGGCTCAGCTTCCTCCAACTTCAGTAGGAATCATGAAAACAAATTTGGTTGCAGGCAATACCTTATTTATGCCAGCACCTGACATCAGGGTAGACACATTCAGGACTGTTGGTGGAGTCTTTGTAGGTTTCCGAAGCATCCTTGCTACCTCTGCTGCAGGGTTAGAGGAGAATGTATGACGTAGCCAGTAAGTCTGCGGGTTGGATCCTGGACCCCAGCACACACTCTCATGGGGTGCCCTGTTACCCCAAGACCAGCATTTCCTCCAGCCTGACACAGGTGCTAGTTTAGCTTACAGTCCCCCTTCTGCTAAAAGCCCCCAGTTTAAACTTCTACCCAAAGTTTCATGGAAAAATTGCATTTAGGTGAGATTGTTCCTTGTGTATCTGGGACTTTGGAGCCATGACTTACTACTTTCCAGCAAAAAACACCCCTCCACAGCTTTTGTCAAGGAAGCCATGTGCAAAGTGAATGAAGACCTTTGTGTCTTATGTCAGGACCCCTTGACAACCAACTGAATAAAGTCAGTTGAGCAATGTCAACAGCTGAACTGAAGAAGTTCTGTGTATGCACACTTGCTCTTCAGTGTGGTTGTCCCATGGCACAGACCTCTGCCAAGGGCTGTTCTTCACGCTAGCCACTCCATCTTTATAAATCCAGCCTTTGTGACAAAACAAGTCTGACTGACATGGCCCCCTTCATTTCTTGTCAAAAAAGGCAGGAAGCATCATCCATATGTTTGTATCTGATTAGAGAACAGGAGTGCATAGATGAAAGAACTGCTGTGGGAGGTGAGTGGTAGTCATTGATGAAGAGCAGGAGAAAATCTCCTGGCCACACCATGAGTGCTCTTTTATACACAGGGCTTGCAGATTAGGAGATCTAAACAGAGCTCAAAGTATGGAAATTAAATAATTGAACTACTTTGATGCCTTTTAAGTTTCTCAAGTCTGCTCAAGCTGCTTCACTGCATGAAGCAAGAGGGAGAGTTTAAAATCACAGGGAAAAAAACCAGCAAGTGGTTACTCTGCTGATTAAAGGGAAACAAACCCATCATATTTTAAAAGAAATGAGTTTTATATATATATAATGCTTATTAAATGTCCCAGATTTTGTTAAAGTATGGGTTATTGCAGAAATAAGACAGCAGGAGGTATGTTTAAAAGGTTTTCTTTGCTGTTGTAAACAGTAATGAGTAGCAGCAAAGGAGTTAAGTGACAAGATAGTGCATCTGGAGCTATATGCATACATGAGTAGTACATACACACCGCCACTGGTTAACCCACTCCATGGGCTGCAGTGGTCCAGTGCTCTCCAGGATTACCCCAGAAGACATGTCCTTGCCCCACAGTCCCAGCCTTCAGCCTCCTGGTGCCTGCAGGATGGACAAGTCCTCATTCACCCAGCAGCAGCCTGCTTCCCCTGGCTTCCATCCACCTGCATGTTCCTACAGGAGCTACATCCCTCAACCAGGGAAGACAAGCGTTCTCCCAGTGTGAGGCTTTACTACCACACTGTGAACAGCTTGTCTGATGTCTGCATGGCAGAACAAATCCACCATTTTTAGTGTCTTGCCTGACCTTGGGGGTGGGGAAGAAGGGGAGAAGACCCTGTCCATAAAGGCACTTCAACTGGATGGTTGATGGCCCTTAAAGAAAAGGAAAATAAATAAAGCAATAGATTGAAAAACCTTCCCGGCAATTCTTACCATACAAAGGTCCTTATGAGGTATGATACCCTCTGATATTCATAATCCTCAAAATTAAGATCAAAGGAAATTTCAGAAATCCCAAGGAAGGACTGGTGTGTGCCCATGGGTGGAGATGAAGGGAAGCTTTTGCCTCATCTGCATTCCTGCAGAGCTGGGTCCCAGCTTATATCTGCCCTCACCACTCTGCAGCAATACCTTCCTACCTCTGGCATCACCACTGGAGAAACAGTGGAAAAAATGTGGGATGGCAATGTGTTGGAGGTTAGGATTTTTTTGTCTTTCTCTCAGGGAGTTTTCTCCCATTTGTTACCTAAGAGATGATAATGACAGTACTTAAGAGAGACAGAAGATGTAGCCAAGGAAGAGGGGGAGGGGTGCAGCTGGGTGCAGTCTCTTAGCTCAGGGGCCTTCTCTTGGGAATCGCAGAAATACAGTGAGATTTTGGTGGGGGAGGTGGAGGGGCTGGGCTCAGCTCCTCACTCTCTCTCGCTCTCAGGACCAGAGGGGAACGGTTCAGTTGCTACTACCGCAGGGAAAATTCACTGCAAACATGGAGTCCAGCCCTTTACTGCTTCTCATACCATCAGTGAGGCTTTGCTCGTAAGAGCGGCCATTGAACTGGGACCTTTTGTCAACACCCGATTGCACTGGAAAGGACCCTCACCATCTACTTGGGTGCCTCAGGAGAAAACCCGGGACTCTGACCACCTCACCCCCACTCTGTGGGAGCATCTCCCAGCTGTTTGCAGGAGCCCAGCTGCTGCTGCCCAGCCCCGCTGTTTTTCTGCCATGGCTTCAGGTTTTTCACTACACTTTAACCCAACACCCCGTGCCCGCCAGGACACCCCATGGCTCCTGCTACGGAGTTTCTGCTACATTTTGTTTGCCACCCCGGGGTCTCCTTGCCTCGGCCGTTCCACCTTGCTGCTCCAAGGTTCTTGCTACAATCCATTTCACCATCTGGAGCGGCACTGGGATCAGCTGCCCCTGTGAGTTTGCCAAGGAAGCCCCTTCTCTCTCTCTCCTGGGGCTCACCGGCCATTAGCCATGTGGAAAGAGGTGGCCGAGCTCGCACCACAGCGCCCCCTGCAGCTGCAGCAGAATCATCGCACCCGCCCTGTCCGGCCAGGAGCCACCAGTGCCCCTGCCGGCTATGACCGGAACTGCACCGAGGGGGAAAGGCTTGATGGCCAAGAGAAGGCAGTTGTTGGATCTCTGTTTTTGTTTGTTTGTTTGTTGCTGCTGTTATTGTTGCTTGTTTGCCTTGATTTATATATATATATATAATTTTTATATATATATATTCTAGTAAAGAACTGTTATTCCTTTTCCCATATTTTGCCTGACAGCCCTCTAAATTCAAAGTTATAATGATTTGTAGGGAAGGGGGTCGTATTTTCCATTCCAAGGGAAGTTCCTGCCTTCCTTAGCAGACACCTGTGTTTCAAACCAAGACACAATGCTTGAAACAAACTCAAAGGATGAAGAGAGGGAGGGGTTAGTTACAGAGGGTAACGGTCAGCAAACGGATTTTCCAACACTGGAACATATTTTCTGGGTTAGTCAAAAAACACAGCTCTAAAATTGACTGGCTTTAGCCCAGACAAATTGAAGTTGTACCATTAAGGATCAAGGAAAAGATAATAATAATTTTTTTAGAAATTGAAATGTTAATGACAAAAATTTGTTTTTGCAAGAAGAACTGTATAATCCTTTATCAGTAAGGCTTAGATGAATCTATCTGTCATTTTGAAGTAGTACTCTTTTTTATTATTTGATACAAACCCAATAAAATATCTCCAAAAATTTTAAACCAAAACTAAACCAGAAAGGCTAAACTAAGGCAGAATTTCTTTCTCTTTGCTTAGGGTTTCATAGAGGGAGGACTGCATTTGCAGACCATCCTTCTGGACAATCCACTTTAAATAAAGCTGAAACCTGACATTTCATAAGGATTTGGCAGATTTCCTGCTTTACTGGGGTAGACAATCCATAAAGAGGGTCATGTAATGCTGGAGCAGGGAAAGAAACAGCTTTGTGTGCATCAAACTTGGGTTGAATTTGAACATTGCTTACTCTGCTTTTACTTTTCAGCAGAAGGGTAACAGAGGCCACCCAAACCACCAACAAAGCATTCATGCAGCCAGAAGCATGGGAGCACCCTCCCTAACCAGAAGAAGGATGGTGATAATTTGGTCCAACAGACAGAATGGCATCTTGTCTCTGGAGACAGATAGCATGCTTTGGAGGCATCACATTGGTTCCACTGCAGATTTGCTGACAAGAAGGGACTTGGAAGCCCTCAGGCATCCTCGGGTCAAGACATCTTAGGAAGTTGCTACTCCTTCCCGTGCACATGAACTAGAGGATGGACAGAGACTTCACTCCTGGCCAGGAGGCACCCAAGACCAGCTGAGCTCCACCCAGCCAGTGCAGGGAGAGGATTGGTCAATGCCTGTCATTTCTGCAGTTGCCAGCCCACTGCTGTGTACATACCCTGAACTATATTTTCTCTCGCAAGCTACTCAGCACAGATCTGTCTCCTGTGCTATCGAAACTGGCAAATTTAAGCAATTGCCAATAATTCCATTTCACCCCTAAATTTCTTTTGTCATCATCATTGAACTTGGCTTACTAATGATTTCTTAGAGTTTCAGGTTGAATGAGCACCCATAGATTTTCCTTCTTTTTGGGTTAAACCTGGAGTTATCATCAGCTGTGTTTCTGTCAGGTCTTAACTGTTCATTTCACTTGCCCATGGCCGAGAAGCTACATAAATCTGAGGATGCAGAAGGGATGCCGTGGTGAAGGAAAAGGGATTTATATCAAGGCCACATTGTTGCATGCACAGCACTTCATCAGGTTCTAATTACACCTGGTTGACAAATACCTAGCCCTTTCAACTGGCGATGGTGTCTTTGACTGAGTCCATTTGGGCTTGTAATTTTTGACAGTTGACTTTGCCAGTTGTCTGCTTATACTGATTTTTTTCCCCCCTGCTAAAACCAACTTTTATGTAACAGCGAGTCTGGGTTCATTTGCTTTATGTACAGGTCCCGTAAGAGGCAGGGGAGTGAATTATATTCTCCCTCTTGCTCTTGTGCAGTTACTAAATTACATTTTTAGCACCTGAAATTAACAGCTAACTGGAGGCAGGCTAGGGAGAGAGTAAAGTTAATGAATTGACTGAATATGATAGCAGAGGAAAGCAAAGAGCCATGTTTCTCCCACTGCTTTTTCCAAATTTTACTGAAGCAAGAAACCAGCAATTACTTGTCAGTCCCAGGGTGTTCCTGAACTAAATAAGCCAAACTGCCTGCCATGAATGTCACCACTTCCCTCACCAGGCAGGCGGCATTACTTTGGGAAGCAGTAACTCTGTCACTGGCCAGCCCTGGTGCTAGTGGTGGGTGGAGTGGGAAGTTGTTTCTCTTCCCAGTGGGACTGGGTCAGCCAGGCAGCAGGTGGACTTCCAGACCAACAATAGTTCTCTCATGCCTGTGCCTTCCCAATCACTGGTTGGAACCAGGCCAGCAGCACTAATCTGGGGAGAAAAAAGGTCACACAGCATGAACAGAAGTCTGCAGGTCAAGCTCAGGATGATTTTACTTTTTCACTACATGTGTTTCCCAGCAGATCAGAGTTACTGGAGACACTACCCTGGGCTTCCTAGAGTGATGCACAGCAGTGAGTTCAGCTCATTGAAAGCCATCTCTTTTTAATTTCTCCTCTCCTTCTGTTTTTTTCTTAATTGTGCACAACCTTCTGTCCCACTCAGCCCCATGACACTGTCAGCCCTGTGTCCTGCTGACGCTTAGCTTTCCCCATACCAATGCATCAGGACAGTGTCCTGATCAGGACAGTGGGTGTTGCAAACTCAGGTACTGGCTGCAGGTGTAAGATGCCCTCCAGAGAGGAGGGCTCTCTGCAGAGCCTGCAAGAGTGACAGCCTGCTGCCTTTGGTGCCAGTGACAGGCACGTTTGCTGGTCCCTACAGCCCTTATCTGGAACAGAGTTAAGCTTTGGCTGTCAGCATCATCACCTTGGTGCATCCCACAGCCATTAAACTGGCTGGAAGAACAACACAGTGCAGTCAGACTGTAAGCTACTGGCTTTGTACCTCTGCTTTGGTCAAATTGCTTTCCTTTTGTCCTCACCATTGGTGTTCCAATGCCACAGCTTCTCCTGCTTTGGGGACAGAATCGCAGCAAGGACTGGGAATCAGCTTGGTATCTTGAATTGGGGTCACAGCAGCAAAATGCTGCAGGAGATCAGCTCTTTACAGAGGGTATCTTGAGACAACACAAGAAAATATGGAAACTTAAATGGTAAAGTCACAGTTTTCTTTGAAGTGGAAGAAATGTTTACTCAAGCAGCCCCTTACCAGCTCCTCTCTGGCCTGATCAGCATTGTTGATATGAACAAAGTCCCCAGCAGGTGGAGTGTGGAAAGCTGCTAGCCAGGCAAAATCTACAATTTCTAGTTTAAGGGAAACATCAGGGTTTCAAAATTTGTTATCGTCATGACTCAGAGTGAAATAAGTATTTCTAGAGTTACCATTCAGAGTGATTTGATCCAGAAAGTTGGCATTCCACAACCCTCGCCTTTCCTGGGGGGGAACTGAAGCGATTTCAAATATGTTTATTTTGCATTTCTTGGTATCACTTCAAAATATGGCAAGCATGAAAATAATGGAACTAAGGGGACCCCTCCTCCCCCTGCCAACTCCCTGCCCCCCCTTCCCCCAAAAAACCAAACCAAACCTCAAACTGGTGCTCTGGGTTGTTTTAAAATAAAGATTCCAAAATT
Organism: Pseudorectes ferrugineus; assembly: GCA_008033365.1. Taxonomy (NCBI): domain Eukaryota; kingdom Metazoa; phylum Chordata; class Aves; order Passeriformes; genus Pseudorectes; species Pseudorectes ferrugineus. Next base: position 34,969 of record QWTY01030362.1, on the reverse strand, counting down.
AAAAATATCTTTTGGAAGTTTCTCTAACAGAAATTTCGGGTTTTCTCAAAATGAACACATATGCTAAGACCTCCCTTTTTGGGTCTTTAAAACAAAATGTGCTGAAAAGTTCATGACCCACTTCAGCTGGCTAATAGCCAGAGCAAGCAAACAAAACCATGGCACTGTGACAGGTTCTCATTAAAGCTAGGAGTTAATCAAGGTCTGTGCTCCTGGATGAAGAACCATCAGCTGGTAGCACCGAGAAGCAGACCCACAGAATAATAGAATCACTTAGGTTGAAATAGGCATCTAAGACCACCAAGTCCAACAATTACCCCAGCGCTGCCAAGGCTACTTGTAACCCATGTCCTTAAGTGCTGCTGGGGATCGTGAATAATAAAGGGGGACTATAAATAAATGAATACGATAACCCTAAGGTGGGTGCGTGTAGAATCTTTGACCACTCACATCCACACGAATGCTACATACAAGGGATTTTGTTAAAAATTTTACTTGGGCAAAACTGGAAAACTTCTCTCTTGGGAGACTTCACATGTCTCGAGAGCCATGCACAGCTTCAGGTACTGTCCTCCCACCCTGGACAGGCTCTTCCAAAAGAGATGCCTGAAGAAGCAAAATACTGTCCCTATATTCTCCATATTTCTGGCTGGAAACACATGCACCACCTTTCTTTGAAGTTTTGCTGGGGTTTGTGTGTGTTTTTTCCTCTGCAGGAATAGTGGTGCTGCTGTGTGTATTGGGTCTGGCTGAGATATAGCCCAGTCCCATGTCAAGCTGTACAGTGCTGAGCACAGGGAGTTGTGCCAGTGCTGCCAGAGCAATCAGCTTCCCTCTGCAGAACTCATGTCTGTATTGGAAGGAGCAGTGGCTCCATCATACAGGATGGATCCTGCCACCTCTGTGGGCCACCCAGCGCTGTTCTGACCATGACATGTCCACTCTGGTCCCTCACATGAGGCATTACCTTGCTTGAGGTACACCTTGGAACCTGCCTTTCCATCCATCCATCCACCTGCATTTTGTAAAGAAAAAAAATCCCTGAGAATGCACTTGTTCCAATCTTCAAAACAGCTTTGGCCAAGCACCTCCTGGCCTCCCTGTGTGTGGTGGGCATCTCTGACACATGCGTTTGAACAAAATGGGAACTGACAGTGTTAAGGCACTGAAAGGGCTCAGCGACAAAGGACTCATGCAATTATCCTTTGTCGGAATTCATCTTGTCAGCCTTGCATGGTGCTAATATCTTTAGAAAGTCTGAAGATGAAAAACAGCAAAAAAAACCCCTGCTACTTAGAGCAGACTGGTCACAGTAGCATATTTGGAGGTAGGAGAAATGACAGCCAGGATTACCAGTGATCCCAAGAAAAAGCAACAGGCTGGAGCATAATTTAGTGATAACATGGTGGTGCTGGTTTTATGGTTGGGCTTGATGACCCTAGAACTCTTGTCAAACCTTTACAATTCCATGATTCTATGAACCTGACTACTTGAGCCATGGGGTGTGGTGCAACCATGCTTCTCCAGGAGTTATTGCTTGTCAGCTGTCTTCTACATATAGCAAGCTATGTCAGTGAGTGAAACCTCTCCTGGCTCAGGCTAGATGTTACCTTAAATGGTTCAGCCATCATTAGTTACAAGGCAGGAAAAGTGAAATCTAAAACTCTACTGATAAAATGTGCAGAGATGTTGTCAGAAAGGTGTCCTGTAATTCTGGAGGGAAATGCATCTACACATCTAGATTAAATTTTCACCGGCACTTTTATTTGGTATTTCTTCTAAGGAGTAATGCTTTTGGAAAAAAACCAATTTTCCTGTCCATTTATTTTTAGTAAATTAGTTCCTTGTTTCATGCACTTCTTTCAAGATTTCAAAACTATTTCAGCAGGTTTTCTCGCTTTTTTTTTAGTAGGGAGCAAAAAGTTGTTTCCCATTAAATCTCTGAAAATATTATTTAGCTGATACAACCAAAGAAAAAAGTACTATTTTTCATTTTGGTAATAAAATTTTCATTCTTTGAAGAAGCACCATTCCCTGTGTAACATTCTTTTGTTACTTCTGTCCCGAGAATACCTTGTTGTGGCTCAGGTGAAGGCAGATGTGGTGTCATGTCAAGGGTTAGCACCATCTCTGCAGCAGACAGCTGGGTGCTCAGTCTGGTCTCTGATGATTGGCCAGGCTTGGCTGTGGCACTGGGCTCTATGGGAAGGAACATGCTTGACACGTTTTGACTGGACACAGTCTTTCCAGCCCATTAATGGAGCTGAAGCAGTTACGGAATGGGACACAAATGACCATTGCAGTTATTTGTCACCAGGAAGGGCCTTATTAGGGAACACACATATCTTGCTGGTGCTCAGGTTGGGCTGACAAAACCTGTGAAAAGGACATTTATGAGTTACTTGTAATTTGGAAAGATCTCTTGCTTTTGAATATTTAGGGTTAGGTTTTACTGGCAACAGATTTCATTTCAGAATTGCTCAATTAGATTAAACTCTTACTGTGCAAGCCTTTCAAAACCACTTTTGAACACCTTCTGTTTCAAAACATTTGCAGAATCTGAGGCTTTTTGAGCAGAAAGTTACAGAAAAAATCCATGTGACCTTCATTGGATTTTAACAGATCTTCTGTGGGCTCAGGGTCTCATCCCAAGTCTCTACAGTCCATGAGGACCAGCTTTGGATGCTCAGTGGCTGCAGCTTTTTGCTGGCAAGAGAAAACGTCTGATTGTGTGGGGCATGGAGCTGCAAAGCAGCATTGACTTGAGATTTGAAGAAGAAACACCTCAGATCTCCAAAGGAAACCTAAGAGATTAAAAAAGCAAGAAGACATCTGGAGACAAGCTAGAGTGAGAAGAATTGGTAAAAGGGGCAGGGACAGACTTGCAAGTCTGACCATGCATATCTTCCTCAAGTGACACTCTCTGATGTGACAGAATATCTGTAGATGCAGAACCAAAGCTTTGATCTGAAAAATATGTATATTCTTTTATCTGCCTTTTGCATCCAGGGAATTTCTTACAGGCCATCCTCCCATCACTTTGTCCGCAGCTATTAATGAGAGCAGTACAGAAAGCTAGAAGAACTTTTGATAGAAAATGAAGATTTTAAAAAAAGCATCAATGGCACTACCTTATTAAAATTAGAATTGAACAGTTCATTTTCCATCACAAAAAGCTCCACAAAATGCTTTTCCTTGCCTACAGTGTTTAATTCCAGAGATGTTTTCAAAGAACCAAGAAATATGTATCTGTCTCTACCAGTTGCTGCAAGATGTGACACATCTGTAGCCCTCAGAGTCAGTGAGTTCATCAAGGCACGACCAAACTATCACTGCTTAGGCAAAGTTTTAGAAGCCAAATGTTGGTATTGTAAAGGAAAGGAAAGATAGAAATTAATCTCACTTAGCATGACCTCTTTCAGGATAGGTTTGAATTACACTCCAGGTGGACTTCAGAAGTCTTTCATGTCTCTCGCTCCATTACTTAGTACGCCTAGTGAAAGCTGGGTCATAACCAGACATACTTTTCTCATCTTGAGCAAGATGTGGCTACACATTTGCTCTGGTGATTTCTGCAATATTCCCTTCTCTGGGTGAACAGCATCATCCAGTTCCATCCCTGGCCTGGCTGCAGCCCTCAGGTCAGGCGGCACTAATGGGCACCCAGCTCACCCATCACTACCATCAGCATGAAAGAGAAGGAGCTTCTTCCTAAGAGTTCCCCACCATCGCCCTCAAGGGCAAAGCTTAGGTTGTCCATTAACACCCAGAAGCAGGGATTGATTGAGAAGGGCCCTAAGGCAGCAGGTGTAGAGTCAGAGAATTGTAGAAGGTTCAGGTATTCAAATGGACCTTAAAGATCATCTAGTCCCAACCCCCACTATAAGTAGGGTCACCTGCCACTAGATTGGGTTGCTCAAGGCCTTATGCAACCTGGCCTTGAACACTGCCAGGCTTGGGGTATTCACAACCTCCCTGGGCAACCTGTCCCTATACCTCACTACCCTCAAAGTAAAAAATTTCTTCCTAATATTTAACATAAATTGTTAAATTTTTTCATTCAATTTTTCCCCATTTCTTCTTGTCCTGTCACTGCAGTTCTTGATGGAGAATCCCTCTTCAGCTTCCCTGTAGATACCGGAAGTATCCTTTAGATACTGGAGGGCTGCTATGAGGTCTCCACACAACCTTCTCTTCCCCAGGCTGTACAGTCCCACCTTTCTCAGCCTGTCTTCGTAGGGGACGTACTCCAGTCCTCTTATCCACTTCATGGCCTCCTCTGGACTTGCTCCAACAGTTCCACGTCCTTCTTATGTTGGGTGCACCAGAACTGTATGCAGTGCTCCAGGTGGAGTCTCATAAGGCCAGAGAAGCAGAATCCCCTCCTTCAACCTGCTGCCTACACTCCTTTGGATGCAGCCCAGAATTCCATTGGCTTTCTGGGCTGCAAGTGCACACTGATGGCTCAAGTTGGGTTTTTCATCAACCATCACCTCCAAGTCCTTCTCAACAGGGGTGCTTTCAATCACTTCTCTGCTCAGCTGGTAGGTGTGTCTGAGATTGTCCCGACCCAGGTGTAGGACCTTGCACTTTGCTTTGTTGAACTCCATGAGGTTTGCATTGGCCCACCTCTCAAGCCTGTACAGGCCCCTGGTCAGTAAAAGACTTTACTTCCTTGCTCTTGCAATAGAAGGATCAGAATATGAAGTGCTTAAACAGCATCAGCTACACCAGTATTGCTTTTAGCATTTGACCTAAATTTGTTTGTTAGTGTGCTGTTTAAACTTTTATGTACCAGAATAACAATGAAAAATGAAAACATTGGTTTTCCCTTTGAGGTTGAGGGAGAAACTCTTTCCCCTATCAGCAAAGAATATTTCCAGGACTAGAAGGCAAATCTAGAAAATGCAGTGAATTTATTTTCTTTCACAAATCTCTGTGTAGAGGGTGCAGTGCCTCAGGGAGGGAGTAGAAGTTAGAAAGATGCATAGACAGCTGCTGCTGGAGTTTTGGTTTGTAATCACCGCAGAGCTAGGCAGAGAGAGGGAGAAAAGCAGACTCCTCCCTGTTGGAAAACCATCCCAGATGGAGCCATTGGAAGAAAATGTGAAGCTTCAGGAGTCCTGCTCAGATCTTCACCATTCATTAATGATTGAGACATGCGGTCACACCCCTCATTACTTTGGTACTAATGGATACTGGTGTCGATGACTCTGCTGAACATGGACTCCCCCGGTGCCATCTCAACCCTCCATCACAACTTGCCCGCCAAAGTTCCTTCTCACAAGGAGCCAGTATAAAGCAGATGGCATGATAAAAAGTTGTCTTTCAGTTTGCTGCACTACCAGCTCCCCCGAGCAGAGAGAGATTGGTGGCTCCTGTGCTGTTCCAGGCTGTGGCTGCTGGTGTCAGAGACAGAGTAGAGAGAAAAGTCCTCTTGCATGGCCTCCTGCCACCCACTGTGGAGTGGGACCCCAGTTTAGGAACAACTGGCTTTGCTTGGATATCATGGGTTTAACTAGCTGAGGTGAAGCCTCTTCCAAATGTGCATTGCCTCTGGCATTTGCTCACTGACATGAGTATTTTTCTTAAAAGTCATGAAAATTCCTGGGGTAAAGGCCAGCACAGGCTTATAAAGCCTCTTTGCAGAGAAACATGATGACTTTTCTTAAACTTTCTTATTTCTGGTTAATTGTTGTAACATTTAAACTAAAGGACCTTTACAGACTGGAGTGGACCTGCTCTTGTAGGAATGACCTGCTCACTATATGTGGGAATGGCAGCATCTGGCCCTAAACTAGTAAAAAAATTAAAGCAAGAGTGAAGAAGATAAGTAAAGCCAAATAATTCAAGAAGAGCAATGTAAACTCATAGTGGCAATAAAAATGTGCTTTGGTCCATATCTGATCTTCAGCTATTTCTAAATTACATAGATAATAAAAAAGAAACAGGATCTGCTACACATTCCTGTGCCCAACAAAACTCTGCAATTAGTAAGCTGAGGTCTATGGTTGATCAATAATGACCCTCCCTGGTAACTCTGAGTGTTTTTACAAGGGAAAGGTCATTTCTTCTACTCTAGCTGCACAGGGAAGAGGACTTCCCCTAGAAAAAGGGACATTGTTTCTGCCTCTTTCTGGTGCAGGACTGTGGCCACAACATTTTTTTCTCCAGTTTCCATCTTTTGACACTGTGGTCAGCAGCATGTAGACTCCAGGGATCAGATCTTCTGTCAGCTGTGTCTCAGGAAGACCCCAGGATCACAGCATGGCTGAGGTTAACAGAGAACTCTGGAGGTCATCTTGTCCAGTCCCTTGTCTCATCACAGGCTCACCTACAGCAGATTTCTCAGGACCATGTCAAGTCCGGTTTTGAATATCTCTGAGGGCAAAGGCACCATGACTTCCCTTGAACAAACCTGTTCCATTGCTTGACCACCCTCACACCAAAAAAGTTTTTTGTATGTTTAAATGACAGTTATTTTCACAGAATTATTGAGTCATTTAGGTTGGAAAAGACCTTCAAGATCATTGAGTCCAACCTGTAACTGATCACCACCTTGTCAACCAGAACAGAGGATTGAGTGCCATGTCCAGTCATTTCTTGAACATGTCCAAGGATAGTGACTCTGCCACCTCCCTAGGCAGTCCATTCCAGTGTTCAATCACCATTTATGTGAAGGAATTCTTCCTGATGTCCATCCTGAACCTTCCCTGGCACAGCTTGAGGCTTCTTGGGTTTTCTTTAATCTTCTGCCAATATACTGTAATTAGCTCACTGCTTACCACTGTGAAATGCCCGGCTCTGAAGTCTTTGCTCTTCTGCATCAGATATTTATACACACTGACAAGATCTCCCCTGAACCTCTCTTTCCCCAGACTGGACAGCCCCACTGCTCTCAGCCTCTCCCTATATGACTATATACTCCTGTGCCTCCAGCATTTTAGTGACCTCTTCCAGTAAGTCTGTATCTTTTGTACAGAGAAGCACTGATTTGTACCCAGCAGTCCAGATGTGTCTCATGAGTGCAGACCAAAGGGCAGCACCACATCCTACTGATGACATCTCCTAATGTAGACCAAAGACAATCAGCCCTCACTGCCATGAGAACACACTACTGGCTCACGTTCACCTTCTGTCCACCAGGATGCTGAATTCTTCATCTGCAAAGCTACTTCCCAGCCCGTTATTCTGCAGCCTGTCCAGGTGATTGGGATTATTCCTCCTCAGAAGGTGGGCCTCACATTTCTCTTTGCTGAACTTCATGAGCCACCTCTTTGTCCAGTTCTCCAGCCTGCTCCTTCTAACAGGCGGCACATTCACCTGTTCACACCTTTGTATTGCCTGTGAACTTTTTGAGGATGGACTCTGCCCCATCATCTAGGCCATTAGCAAAAATGTTAAAGGATATTGCCCATGGTATGGGCCCCTGAGATGCACCACTAGGCCCTGCCACCAGCAGGACTTCTTGTCACTCATAACAACATCCTGGACCAATTGTTTCATCTGCTCTCAATTAATTTATCCACTCCAGCAGTTTCTCTAGGAGTATTTTATGGGAGTTAATGTTGAAAGCCTTGTTTAAAGTCAAGACCTATTTTTCTCTCCTTCTCCACTGAGCCTTTTCATTGTAGAAGCTGGACAGGCATGGCTTTCCCTTTGTAAATCTATGGTGACTAGTCACAGTCACCACTTTCTTCTTCATGCATTTGGAAATGGATTCCTGGAATATTTGCTCCATCACCTTCCAAGAGATCAATGTGAGGCTGGCGGGTCTGTAGTTCCCAGGATCTTCCTTCTTTCCCCTCTTGAAAAAAGGAGTGACATTTGTTTTCTTCCAGTCTTGAGGAACTTCTTCCTATAACCACAACTTTTCAAAGATAATCAAGAGAGGTTCTGGAATGACACCAGCTAGCTCCCTTAGCTCTTACAGATGCATCCCATCAGGTCCCATGGATTTAAGGTTGTATCCAGATTGTTTAACAATTCCCTAACTTTTCCACCCTACCAAAACTAAGTACACCCTGCACTGGTTTTCCCACTGGCCTCATCACCTGTCTGTCACCAGACAGAACTTTGCTTTCTCTCACATCTCCCCCACCTTGCATTCCCAATTTGTCCTTTCTGAAGAGCCCATATCCACTCAGTGCAGAATCCCAGCCCTGTGAGATATATCACCACCTTTCCATGATCCCAATGACAGCATAACTCTGCTAAAGCACAACAGAATCCTCATTTCTCCTGGTCCTGTCCCACATGGCATGTGTTGGTGTAGGAGCATTTCAGAGTGCAACCCCCACATGCTGGTTTCCCAAAAAGGGCATGAAAGCTTTCCCCACAACTCTCTCTGGTAGGGTCTTCCTTCTTTATGTGGGTAGCCCTATGCTGGACCCCCTTTAGCCCTGTTTGGTTGATGACAAGCTCCCTTCACTTTGCCCATATTCTTTGTTTGTCTACCACTTTCTCACCTTGTTTTGGTGATCCCCTCTCCACCCCACAGATCCTAGTTTGCAGTTCTCTATCAGGCTGCCCAGCCTGTTGCCAAAGATACTTTTACTGTGCTTGGTCAGATGGATCCCATTTCTTTCAAGCGTGCCTCAGTTCTGTAAGAGAATCTCGTGGTCATAAGCACCAGAACCCTGTTGCCAACACCAAAGGCAAATCTAACTGTTGATCTGCAAGACATCCCTACTCCTCCTCCAGCCCTTGCCTCTCACTGACCGGATCAAGGAGAGAACCCCCTTGGTCCCCACTGACCATTAGCCCAGACACATGTAGTCATCCTTGATACTTTCCAGGTCACTCTGGCAGTAACTGTGGTGACAGTTCCATGCCTGGGCTGGAGCAGATGGATGATGGGTAAGGGCTGAGCTGCTCACAGAGATGGGCCAGGCAAGGAGAGCTCACACAGGGCTAATGAACACCGTCCAGGAGTTGTTGCAGCAACCTGTCAGCAACATTAGACCTCCTGCACACTGCTATGGCAATGTACTGCTCTTCCAAAGGACTACTTTTGCAATCCAAACAGTTTTTAAAGATTCTTAATACTTTTTCTTCTATTTAGAAGTACAGGTAAGCAGGTTTTCTGAAAGTTTCAGGAGTCTGGATAAGAGCTGTCAGCCGGAAAATGCAGTTGTTCCAGCATCAAAGTGTATTACAAAGCTGATCCATTATTTGAAATAAAAAATGCAAACAGCCTTATAAAAAACAAGTGACAGTTGAACTGAATCAAATGAATTTATGTAATTCTAAGAAGATAAAAATCATTTGTTTTTACTTCCTCAGTTTCATTCTTTTCTTATTCTGTTAAGCCATTTATAATGCTGTGTTGCAACTTTTTGATAGAATCACAGAATCACAGAAGATTGGATTGGAAGGGACTTTTACAGATCATCTAGTCCAATCCTGATGTGCCCAGTGACACTTTTCACTAGATGATATTGGACTTTCACAGGGTTTAAAATGGTGTGGGGCTTTTTTCTCCTGTTAAACTTGTAGCTTGAATTTCACTTTTTGGAAATAAAAATAAAAAAATAAATAAATCAACCACAGGAAAATAGGAATCCTCATCCTGGTTTGCTCCACATGTTTCCTCAAGCTGCCAGAATCTGCACTGGCAGAGGAACACATCAGCACCAATGGGAAGTTTGTGACCACAAGTCCATGGGTCTGTCCCAATAATGTAAAACCCCATCAATAACCCTGGACCAAGAGAGCTCTTTTGACTTTATGTCAGCAAAGATCGAGCAGTAATGACTGACTAGATTTCACATGGCTCAGCATCCACAGTGGCAGTGCAGGATAGACACATAAATGTTTACAACAGAGAGGAAGCTTCACAGGGTAATTCAGCATAAACCAGCTGTAAAATCCAGAGTTCAATATATTGCAATTGCAGGAAATGACAGAAGATGCTGCAGTGAGTATTTAAATAGAGGAGAGCAGTTTTTCACATTATGATTGTAAAAAAAAATTATTCACAGAAAACCAGAGAAAGCAGATGATAGAGTATGATGGCTGTGAGTGGTTACGAGGGTGCTGGTAAAACTGGCTGAAAGCAACCCTGCAGCCTGCACAGCCAGGGTCAATCACCAAACTTTGGGTTTGAGGCTGTTTCTTTAGGCTTCCAGCTCTGGGTAGCCCACCCCAGGGAACACCCCTTCTCCGCCTCAAAACCTTAATTCCAGTGTCCATGGTGGAAAAGAGTGCAGGGTGCAAGCACAGACTCCCTGGCCAGCACAGGGACTGGCAGGTAGCCAAGGGGCTGAGGCACTGGTGGCACAGCCCAGCCGTGGAGCGCAGATAGAGTTGGAAGTCCAAGCTTTCAAAGCCACAGCAGGAAGCCTTGCCGCTACATGAGGGTAATAAACTGGTATGAACGTGCGCCGCCTCCAACATGGCCATGTGCACTGGCCGCATCCACAGCAAGCCCTCTGCTCTGTGTGCCGGTTCCGTCACATTAACTCATCCTGCGTAGCCATGGCAACGTGTGTGAAAAACATGCTGTTGGCAGGTCCAGATCCAGCTCTGCTGAGCTCAGCCCTGGTGTGCATGCCAGTGGGGAGCAAACCCTTAATGAGGCCCCTTAATTTTGTTCATCAGGAACACCTCTGCTCACCGACTGTCAGTTTGAAAGGTCTTGAAAAAATTCCTCAGAATCAAGGGGGAAGAAAAGAAAGACAGGCAAACATCTTCAGCCAAATAGGAAGATTTCAGGCAAGTACCAAAATGCTTTTCTTTCTGTGAGGAGACAGCAGTGCTGCATGGATGCCCAGCCCAGTTTGCAGCTCCTGAGCATCCAACATTTGTGTTTGTGACCAGAAGAATCACCCCGGTCCTGGCAGGGACCCACAGCCATGGCTCTCCAGCAGCACCCTTCCTCTCCAGAGCCTGAATGTGACAGATTTTGCAGTGCTACAGACCAGTGGCAAAGGAGGGAGAATGATCTGACAGGAGGCATGACTTAAAATTAGAGAGGCCATGCTGGTAGTGGCAAGAGTATGGGAAGTGGGAAGGAAAGAGAAGAAAAGCACAAAATTCATCAAACTTCAATTTGTCTCATTGGAAGTAGTTTTAATTTATAAGGTCCTGGAATGCAGTTGTCACCCACTTGTGCAGCCATCACCATGTTGCCTCTCATTTTTTTTCCCCAGCTCTCCTATCCCACCTCACTTGGAATGCCATCAATTTCTTCCTGTCAGCAGGAGTTACAGTAAATAGATTCATTTGTGGGCAATGGGAGCTGAAAGAAGAAGGTGACAATATAATTAAGGTTTTTAATTCTATGCCTGAACAGTTGTCCAGAACTTTAATTAGCTAGCTACAATGAAGGATCTTTAGTCATTATTTTCCTTTGTTTCATATAATTGTTCACTTTGGCCAGCTACATTTGTCCTTTAATCTGAACCCTTGTTTGTCGATGTTCTGCCTTTCCATCTATTCCCTGGGGCTGCAGGAAGTGTATCGGTAGTGCAGGAACATATGAATGGTGAACACGGATGCTAGGCAGCACTGCTGGTTGCACGCCATGGCTGGTGCCTTTTGCACATGTGTAGGGGAGGGAGCACATTACTGGAGTAGTTGAGGAGTGAGATAATGGAGAAACAGGGAAGAAGGAAGAGGGGAAGGCTTATAATGTCACAGCATCTAAGACAATTCAGACACTCCTGTCAAGGTGCCTGATTGGACCTGCATGTACCCTTGCTGCTGTTGATACTCAAACTAGAGGAATGATTATCACAAATTTTCAGAAATACTTCCTTCACAATTTTTTCCTTTAAAAAATGAACAACAGTAGTAATTGCCTGGTCAGCCTGCTAGCTCTTTGTACAGTTTTGTATTCCATAATTGATACAACATATGTGGCTGAGCCACTACACTGGGTGAACAGAGCAGTCTCATCAACAGCAATGCCACAAGAGGACTTTCCTTTGAGGCAAGGAGTCAAAAACCTCTCCATCTACAACTTCATTAGAAGAAAGAAGCAAGACATGACAATTGTTTTTTACTACTGGTAATGAAAATATCACAAGGTCTGCCTCCTCCTTACTGGTTTGACCACTGAGTGCCATCAGTGCCAGCAGAAAACCTTCATGCCTGTTTCTGACCTTGCAGAACTAGACTACAAGTGCTGTTGCCACACATTGGCTCAACCTGCATCCCAGATAAATCAGCTCACAGGCCCACAGCCCAGTCCTCTCAAATGCACAGGGGTATCATCCAACACATTATACTTGGTCTTGGCTTTTTGGTTCATGGGAACTGGCCCAACAGCACACCTTACCCTTTCCTCCTGGACTACTCCCAAGCATTTGCTCTCCATCGAGATCTGCAGACAAGGGTCCCACAGGCTCTAGAGTTTTAGGTCTCTTGGGTCAGTATAAATCAAATATCTCACCCTTTTTAGGGCTTTCAGAGTGACTTTTCTATTAGAAAAGGTTTAAAAAGCCACTCAGTGTAAGTCATTCTTACTGAACCTGCATTGACCTGTAATTTTATTCAGAGGGATTTAATTCAGAGGAATATCATCAAGGAAAAGCAAGCATTTCTTGGTTACAAAGGAAGGAACAAGAAGCAGGAATTAGTGAACATTAAACCAATTCATGCATTTGGAAAGTTTCAGCAGAAACCAGTAGTAGCATTGCAGAAAGTGAATCACTCCATGTACTGCAACAATAGCTACAAGAAGTACTGGAAGAATGTTATGCAACACTAACTTTGACTTATCACATAACTTAGCACATAACACCAATAAGACCCTTCAGAGAGACTATTTTGGCAAGTAATTTGCCCTCCCTGACCTGCCTGTAATCTGTGATAGCACTCTCATTGTTTCAGTGGTGAGTGGACTGGAAAAGAGACAGAAAAAAGTATTTTGAAAAAAAAAGAAAAGAAAAAGGGAAAAGCTGGTCCTACAAAGGAACATCAAACACTGACAATTCTCATAATGGGTAAGTAGAAATGTTTCTGGCCATCTGCTCCTTTGTTATGTCTGGGTATGGCATTCTCCCCTTCCCTCCTTGCTATTCCTTTGCTTTAGGATAAAATTTCAGCCTGGGTCATAGAGCTGTGTTCCACGGGAGTTCCTGTTTTGGTTATCTCCTTGTCCTTGGCATTGTGCAAGGTTTTCCTGAAGTTCAGAAATCTTGCATGCGGTGTCTTGCACAAGCTGGACAAAATCTGACAAGTAAGGGAAGATGTGACACTCAGAGATCTAACTTCATAGAGTCATGCCAAAAAACAGTTCATCCCCAAGCTCATGATAGAGAAAGTTAGGTACCTAGGAATAACAGCAATGTATTCTGTGAGAAATATTTAAATCTGCAGAATTAGCTGCTAGTTATCACTGGCATCATTCCCAATGTCAGTGACTGGTCTGGATGTGCCAGTGGTTTTGTCTCAAACCTGGGGTTAGCTTTGAAGGAGCAGGAACAAAACCTGAGGAACTCCAGCTTTCCACACCAAAATAACCCTTATGTACTCTACACATCAGTCTCAATATGCCACAAATATAACTGTAGTCCTCAACACCCTTCTTCTCCTTCCCCACTAGCACTTTTAGGGAAGCAAGCACCTCTTGGTCAAGTGTGTGCTTTTGTTAAGGGGAGTTTTAATTTTGATTTGGAGGCTTGGCTCAGCTGTTGTTACAGATTTCACTTCAATTTGTGCAGCTTCTTCTCCTAAGATGGAATACAACAGTTTTGGGGAATGTGAGCCCTTGGACTTACTGTAATACTTCCCTTGGGCTGGCAGTTTCTTTCCCATTATGCTTTTATAAGGGAAACCCCACAAGCTGTCCATGCAGAGTCATGGGGCAGTGGAGGCAAGCACCCCACTGATGCCACCAGCAGCTGTTCCAGGTGGTGGCTGGGAAAGGATGAAGACAGCATATACCATTGGCTGCAGATGTTTAACATCACTTTACAACAGACTTCAGTATCGATGTTCATGCCCACACATAGTGAACAGATCCATTGCTGGCTGCACTTCCCATTGCAGCTGAAGTCTCTGGCCACCTAAGCTCAGCATCTGTCAGAGCATTTCAGTCAGCAGTTTATGGGACCAACATTTCATTGAGGTACAGAACAGTGAGCTCAAGACTTTGATTAATGAAAGGGAGGACAACCCAGGAGCAACTGTAAGAGACTTTCACAAACCACACCTTATGAGCCACTGAGACCAGTGGCACCATTAAAACCCATGGCATGCAAGTCAGCTCACAGGTTGCCCCCATGGTTGATGAGCTGGAGAGAGACTTTGGACAAGGGCATGAAGGGACAGGACAAGGGGGAATAGCTTCATATTGGCAGAGGGCAGGACTAGATGGTATATTAGGAAGAAGTTCTTCCCTATGAGGGTGGTGAAGCACTGGCACAGGTTGTCCAGAGAAGATGTGGCTGCCTCATCCCTAGAAGTCTTCAAGAACAAGTTGGGCAGGGTTGGAGCAACCTGGTCTAGCAGGAGGTGTTTCTGTACATGGCAGGGGGTGGAACTAGACAGTCTCTTAAGTCCCTAAGAGCAGGTGGCACATCACACAAGGAATGACACAGAGTCAAAGTTTCTGCTACCACATGAATTAGCAGTACCTTTCCTGTAGTTTGTACATTTACCAAGCACTAGCAGAGAGAGCATTCTGCATGCTCTCTTTCTGGAGGAATTCCATTAGTTTTGTTGCTGTCATTCTGCTCCCCTCTGGATGGGTCTGGGCTCTGCTGGGCATCCCTCTGCACCAGCTGCTGTTTGCTGGTCCTCGCAGGTCTGGGAGAGACACCCAGACAAATATTTGGAATCCCTGGTGTTCAGCAGACACAGGGGTTTGCACACTGTCTGACCAAAACTTTCATCCCAAATATCTACTTAAGCCTTTGCTTTTTCCCATTTCCTAGCCTCGTTCTTGAAACCTGTGGCAGGAGCTCATGTGCGTGTTCCTGTGCCCTTGAATCCATTAACTGCAGCAAAGTGATTAATTATTTTAGCCTCTTTATGGCATCACTGTTAACATACTGCACATTCATACTTCCAGTCATATAAATGATAGTCTTTAAATAAGGAGGACATGTGTTATTGAACTATTTATATTCAGAGCTGTCTGGAGCAGGAAAAGATTCAAGCGGGCATAAGAAAGCAACAAAAGTTAATGATTCAGAGATAAAATACTATGTTTTAACCTACAGGGTGTGTAACAAATCCAAGAAATTAGAAGTTAAAAGGATACATGACTAAGGCAAGAGCCTCAGGACACATCTTCAGCTGCTGTAAAATTAGCACCATCTGGGAGGAAGCATTGCTGTAGCTAAAACGCGTGGAGGAAATGTAGAGGCTCACTGTGCCCGCAGCATATATCCTCATAGCACCCTTGTGGGGGGACCTGGGGGTATCTGAGGCTGATAACCTGCCTCTTCCCCTTGTAGTTGAGAAGGGGGATTACTATGCAGGAGTTCTCCCTTGCTAGTTGCAGACGCAGGGGTCCCCCACAAGTGCTCGACACTACAGGGGAACACCAAGGGGTCCATGCCGTGGGCCTCTGACTTGGCATGGGGCTGTCTTGTTACATGCTGCTGGGTTAACCTGTCAGGGGTTTTCTATCTCCACCTGTTAATGCCAAACTGTCAGTCTTGATGGCAATGAAATTCTTACATCCAAAAGAATTCTCTTCTGTGTGCATGTCCACTTGCACATTTTCCTCTCACCTGCTGTCAGTGAACACTCAGATCATGGACAAGCACACACATCTTCTGGGTCTCCTGGAAACCCCAATATACTCTCCTGACCCACAACTATGTCTGCAGCTCCCCACAAGATACCCAGATCAGGACCTCTCTGCCAGATCAGCATACGGGCATAGTGGGACACTTCTGCATGGAGATGCCAGGACTGGAGGTCATATGTGAGATCCTCCCCCCCACACTACCCCACTCCCTCCCTGCATCCTGAGTCCAGGAACCATTAACATCCAGGGCACTCTCCGGGTACTCAGCTCCACTGCCGGCAGCTGGGGTGGTCAGCCAGCTTTGTGTTGGGGGACAGACAACAGTACAACACAAAAATAAGGTGAACTTGGGTGTGTTAGAAGAGCTAACTTCCCAGGGGTTTTCAGCCTATCATTCATTCAGCCTTATTCAGGTTAATTCCCCTTAAAAATATAAGGGGAAATGAGGGGAAAATATGAGTGATGACCAGAAACATTTGGTTTAGGAGCCTGAGCAGCTCTAAAATGCTAGACTAGGAGCAAGATACCTGCTTTTTTAGTGACTAATTTCTAATGGAATTAAAAACATTGATTCCACTAAAATTAGGATAGGATAGGATAGGAT
>QWTY01030362.1:6531-18495 GCA_008033365.1 Pseudorectes ferrugineus | reverse complement strand
TAGGATAGGATAGGATAGGACAGATAGAAGGGATCTACAACAGCCATCCAGTGCACCTACCTGCACTCTTCAGGGCAGAAGCTTATTTCTCCCCACCAATTACTTTTAAATCTCTATTACATCTGCCCACAGAAATCTGGAGTGAAATAGTCAGAGTGATTCAGAAGTCTTTTGCACAGGTGTTAAATGGAAACCACAAGCTGTTGCTGATGTTTTACTGTTGCAAGTAATGAATATAACATTGGCTTTGTCTTTTCCCGCAAAATGCTGTAATAAAGTGCATCACGGTACAACTGGATTCGGATTAGTGATGGGGACTACTTTTCCAGATCTCTGCTTGAGCTTGCAGGATTTTGATTTTGTGATAAGCCCCAGTTAAGTATTCCTCCTTTTCTTTCTAAAACTGATAATTATGAGATATCATCTGCAATTTAAAGCTGAAAAGGGATTCTGCTGTTATTCTCGATTTTCTATGCTCTTCTATGTCCAAGGGTAATCTCAACCTTCAAAATACCTCTGTGTGAGACCTATGGAAGGGCTCTGAGATGAAACTTAGTTGCTGAACCATCCTTACATTCAATCTCTGCACCAAGCTACAGCAGCTATCACAATCCCAGAATTTTGCATATAAAGGGCCCTGTCCAGGGCAAGTTTGGAGTCAGTCTTCCTGTCCCTCTGTCATTTGCTAAGAAGAGGTGAAAAATTAGCAGCTGCCTGCTGCTGCTAGGCAATTCATGCTTCTCCCTTCTTGCAGTGACATTCCAACCAATAACAAAAGAGAAAAACTGGTGTTTCACAGAGAAAACTAGACTTTGTTGATGTACAGAATGCTCTATTCTTGTCAAGGTGGTCATCACTTGTCACACATCTGCCACCTCCTGTGGGTCCCCTGAGAGCTGTCACTGTTCTCATCCATTGTCATCGAAAACTTCCTGCTTCAGAGTGGATCTCACATGCAGTGATGGTGGAGACTCAATAGATACATCTTGTCACCTCTTTGATCACTTTCATTTTTGGATCCTTTGGAGGTCCAAGACAATTTCATTTGTTCTTGAAGATTCTGGGCACCAGTGCCTGCTCTTTGACTTAATGCAGGGAAGGTTTTTGGGCACTGTGTTCCTTACTGTTCTTGTGCTTACAGGCGTGTCTGCTCGCAGGCAAAAAAACCGTGACCTGGCTGAATGCCTTTCATGTCTCCAAGGCAAGCAACAGTATTTCCACGTCACATTTAAACATAGAAAGGGGCCATTTTTTCATAATAAGTGTCTACATTTAGTCTCTGACGCTCAGATTTCAGACAACTGAATTAACAATTCAGTTTACTGATGACTTTGCAAATGAAGCCAGTCAGTTTCTTCCCATAAAATGATTTGTTTTCAAGCCAGCCTCTGGATTCTCGGGGTCTGCCTGGTTTTGGCATGTTAGAGGCACCTAGTTCTACCTCCCATTTAAGAATAAAATGTTGAAAAAACATTTCTACGAATCAGATTTGTAGTTAAACCTCGCTGTCCTATCCCTCCTTGGCCTTCCATCATAGTTTGCTTATACATTTTTCTCTTTACACAGCACTGAAGCCACATCTTTTTAAGGTTCCCATCCCAATTTTATAGAACAGCAGATAAGATGAAGTTTTAAAATATCTCAAGATTTATTTTCAGCAGTTGAGCAGTTTGGATTAGATTTACAAATATGCTCAAATATGCTCAAATGCTAATATCTGTAATGAGTCCTGTCAAGGCCCTTCTGGAAAGCATCTTCATTTTGGGGTTTTCTCCCTACCCCAGCTGGGGTGTTTAGTTGATGCCTATAGGCTCACTCAGTGGAAGGCAGAACACCTTGCACAGGTAGCAAAATGCCTGAAGAACTTGACTCAGACTGAACACACCCGTGGGCACTGAGGGAGTGCTCACTGGATCTTCAGAAACCTTGAGAAGTGTATCGAAGGCTTGATCTTCTCTTTGACAGGCAACACCAGTGTTATCTGCTAACCTTCATTGTGTGCATATCCCACACTGGTAGAGCCATATATTGTGTCAGACCAGGTGCTAACTCCACGGAAAACAGCACTGTCCTGCTTTCAACAGCTATCTGAGGACATCCCATCCATTCATCTCCTTTGCTTGTATATAGACTCCATCCCACTTCTGACCAGCACCAACCTCTATGGTGACAACAGGTGAATTCAGAAGTTGAAATTGACTGGAGTTGAAAATGTGTGGGGTACTGGCCCATGGCAGCAAGCATGCAGCTCCCCACCCCACTCTCCAACAGCAACGCAATTGGCAGCAACATGTCTCTCCCCACTTCCCACTTTCTGCACTGCTTTGCATACTTTGGGGAAATCCTGCTCCCATTTGGAGCCCTAGATCCTGTCCCCACAGAGTGGACTTCTTCGCCTGCCTGAAAATATCCTAGGGACCCTAAATCCCATAGACCTGCATACTTCAGTTGCTCTATAAAGAAAAGGAAAGGAAAAAAGGTGGCAACATTCTCCTTTTCTCAGTGCCTGTTTTTCTAACAGCTTATACCCTGTGTATTACATACAAAAAACTGTTATGTAAAAATCTGTAGCTTTAGCATCATGTAACACCTGAAATATGACAGTATGCTGCTCTATAGCAATATCACACTATGACTAAATCACTCTTTTTAATTACCTTCTTTTAATTACCTCCTACCCCCACCGAAGTTTAACCACTTCAGAACATTATAAGTTAAACATATCTGGATTTCTTTCTTTATATCTTTGCAATTAATGGAAAAATGCATGGTGTTTTCATTTCTCCCTTTTTACCCCTGAACACCACATAAAAAAATTGATGTTATCTAACACAATCCTCAAATCCAGGTAGAGAGTAAGAAATGACTTGCACTTTATATGTACCACACAACACAACAAATCAAAAATCAGTTGCTGGAGTACAATTAATGAGTGTCCTTCTACACAAAAGGCAAGACTTAGGCAGCACATAGGCAGATGCTGTTAATTAAGGCCCACCGTGGTCCTCCCAAACAGCACTAGGTCTTCAACTATGGAGATCAGCAGCATGGATACCTGTTTCTCCCATAATAAATTCATGGGAGTCTCACACCTGACATCAAACACAACAGAATTTGATCTAAATTTACCTGTCATAAGCAAAGGCACTGCCTGGCACAAGACAGAGGACAGGAATAAAGTGGGTCTTGCTGAGCATTTCTGATGGATCAAGGAGCTAATGCTTTTAATCTGCAAAATGACAGAAACCCACAAAAGCAAATCTTGAGTCATAGGTGAAGTGACAAGAAGTGTTTCTTGGGCAGCTGTGATTAGTCTTCTGCCCCACCTCCCCTCCCCCCAGTTTGGGAAAGATTTTGACAATGCAGAAATAAAAATGAAGAAACTGATGAGAGGGTATCTGACACAAGCTGATGAGCAATTAATGCAGAAGGCAAAAAGCACACCTCTGTCTTGAAAATTGTCCATAAGTCTACAGGTATTGCCACCTATGTACAGCAAAGCTGTGTTCCCTTAATTGTCTTCAAACTTGGGCTCCTTATTTAGAGCAGAGAAACACCACTGGCAGAAGAAAATTACTAACTAATGTGTATGTCTCTGAGGCACTTGGGCTTTAATTATAAACACCCAGACCAGTGAAGCCAAGTCTTTCTGTTACTGCTCTGTGTTTTGCATCAGGGCATGCTGAAGTGTGGTCCCTCTGTCCCCATGAGAGTGATGGGCTGTGGTGCTGGTAGCGCACCCTCTCATCCTTCATGTGGCCCTCAGAGGAACTGTGGGAGGGCACTGTAGCTGACTGAGAGGTCCTCCTAGGGACAGAGCAGCACCATGCAAGCCCACATAATTGGAAAAATTATGTTGGGCTTCTGTGCACAAAATTCCTTCTGGAGATTAGGAACAGAGGTGACAAGTGCTTGCAGCACACACTGCTCCAGCATGAGGTGGCGTGGAGCACTGCACATCAGCGCTGCCCACACTGTTTGGGGCAGTTCAGCACCCCTAAACCCCATGGTAGCAGTGTCTGTGAGTCCTGCCTGCAGCAGCTGCCCGGGTGACCTGGAGAGCACTGTATCACTGCCACTCTGGGTGCAGCAGCATCTCTTTCAGGAAATCAAACACAAATCAGACAAATTTCCATACAAATCCAAGCTGCACCTCTCTACTGGTTTTGGCTGGGATAGAGTTACTTTTCTTCCCAGTAGCTGGTGCACTGTTGTGTTTTGGATTCGGTATGAGAACAATGTTGTTAATAACATACTGATGTTTGGTAGTTGCTCAGCAGTGCTTACCCTAAATCAAGGACTTTTCAGTGTCCCATGCTCTGCCAGTGAGAAGCTGCACAAGGAGCTGTGAGGGAGCATGGCCAGGACAGCTCACCCAAACTGGCCAAAGGGACATTCTATACCAAAGAACATCCTACCTGGGGTATATAAATAGGGGGAAGTTGGCCAGGAGGCAATGATTACTGCTTTGGGGACAGGTTGGGCACCTGTCAGTGTGAGGTGAACAATTGTACTGGCCATCACTTATTTCTCTTGGGTTTTAGTCCTCTCTCACTTGCTCTCCTTTTTGTTACTATTATAATAATTATTATAAGTAGTATTACTAGTGTTATATTTTAGTTTGTTTCAATTACTAAATTGTTTGTAACTCACAAAGTTATCGGTTTCTTTCTGATTCTCCTCCCCACTGGGAATGTGATAGGGGGTGTGAGCGAGCAGCTGTGGGGTACTTAGTTGCTGGCTGGGGAGGATTAAACTATGCCAACACCCTGTACAGCACCCCACGCACCAACTGTGCCATGCTAAAATCTCAACAAAATCCATGAAATATAATGTACACAAATGTGAGAGGAGCAAAATCTTGCAAAGCCTGTCAAAGATTGCACGCTTGCTTACCCAAGCTGTCTCTGTGAGGGCTAGGCACAAATAGACAGGGAACTGGGGAGTATCTGCAGGAGCAGAGGCAGAAGTGGCACTGTCTGACTCACACATTGCAGGTCCCTTCTCTCTGAATGCTAGAATTATGAGAAGAGTACCCCAGGCTTCTACAGTAAATTACAGAGTTTTTAGATATCTGTAGCACTTTTCAGAACTAAATTTTCGCTTGACTTCAGTAGAACATCCTATAAAGCCTATACATTAGATTTTGCCTCTAGTGCAAAGAGAGGTGCTGGAGAGTTTGCTGTTGTCACTTCCTTTAGTCAGAAGTACTGTTAATCTGATGCGTATTACTGTTTTCCTAGATTTACATTGCTATATAAGTCAACTTCATTACTTAAACATGTACTTGAACAACCACCCAGTTCTAGTACAGGATGCCCTTGAATATAATACAGGGGCTCAGAACAAGAACAAATGCCAATAAGTTGCTTTCTATTTTTGCAGAGACTGTGACAAGCTTCTTTACAGCCATCAGACATAAATGGCAGGCAAACTGTGTTCTTATAGTCAGCCCACTACATTGCATCACAAACCTCTGAAAAAGCCTGGTGATGTTGCTTTCTAGGGGAGTTTGAACAGAAAAATATTTTTGGTGTAAATGCAAATATTAGTGCAGACACGTTAAAAATTGTTTCCTTGATGAAAAGGTGGTTCTAGCCACTAGAAGAAAAAAGGACAATACCACTGCCTGTTCCTGGCAGGTTCTGCAGCAGAAGAGAGAATCATTAATCCTGTTTAAATTCACTAGAATCATAAACATATACAGGCATAAAATATTATTGCTTGTGTTTTTCTTTAAAGGTCCAGGAACCAAAGTGTTGGAAATGATCATTCACAAATCACAGAGCAACCACTTTTGGCATATATAGGACTTCTGATCTTTTCAGAAAATTAACAAACTCATACATTCAATTTGTGATTGCACAGAAACTGTGTACAGTGATACAGGTTTTGCATTTATTTTAAGGAAAAATTAGGTTTTATTCTAAGGAAAACAATTTTTTTCCAAGCTATGTAATATTTTCTAGACAAATGTTATATTCTTGTTTAATTTTTTTCTTACTTTTGTTCAATTTAATGATGCTATTCACTCTACAGCTCTTGGACTGGCAAGGGGTCACCTCTTTTCATTCAAAGCCCACACCCCATCCTCCCTGCTGCTCAGAATGGATCTCAGGTTGCTGTCCTGGCACTGCCCACCCTGGCGACCCAGCCTGCTCTTCCCACCCTGCACACCATGCAGTGGGTGGTTTCAAGGTGCACACCAAGCTACCATGGTTGGCAGTGGAGAGGCACAGGGACCTTCTGTACCCCAAGACAGCCCAGTACTGGGTGTCCCAGTCCCTGAGGAAGCTTTTTCACCTCGGTCACATGTACCTGCTGTGCTGCAGTCTTCCACACTAGTAAAATCTCCCAGAGTCCTCAGGCCCTGCCATGAGCAGCAGCCGTACTGCAGTCATGCTAGCCACACAACGCTCGTGCTATTTGAAACATATTTGTGTGCTCCCCACCAGGTGGCTGCAAGGTGAAAAGGCAAGAAAAATCACCAAAATGTTTAATTGTGGCTCTACAAGGGCTTCCCAGGGAACCTGAGCATGCTCTAACCTGTACACCCCAGTGGTGTCTTTCACACGGGAGGAAGGCTCCAAGTGTGGTTTTAACTGTGCTTTGTCCTCCACAGGGTGAGGATGCCCAGGATCCCTGGCTCCTAGCTGGAGTGGGCCACCAGTGTGGGGGGCCACAACACGGTGCTCCCCAGAGGTGCTGAAGTCAGAAACCACAGACCAGTCCCCTCCGACAGGTAACTGATTGGATTAGGAGACCTGTCTGACAGCTTGTCTGCTCAGCCGCACGGGCTCATCAACCTCCCCATCCTGCCTGCTAATAAACTCAGCACGTGGGACCATTCTGCTTGATGATCTCTCCTTGGGGAGTTTTTATGGCTTTGCTCTGTGAAAACTACTTGGAGTCTATTAAAATTGCAGCTCTGCTGTTGTCATGTTGTCCCGGAGAGTCATGGGAGGTGCCTGTCACCCAGGTGGAGGTGACTATTACATATTCAAGTGAAAAAAAAGCCCCTGCTTTGGGAAGAGAGGTATCCCCGCCAGCAAATGGAATGGAAGGTGCTCATCTGACGCTTTAAGGGATGAGCCTGAGGAAAGGAGACATGACAGTGTATCACTGTACCCTTGTTCTGCTGCTGAAAACACCTGTGATGCCTTTGCTGAAGGGATTAAGCAAATGGGCTACTGTTGTCCCTGGACTCTAGGTCATCAGCCCTATGCTGCTGCTTCTGTTCCTCACCTGTGGGTGCTGCCAGTTGGCTCTCCAGGCTGCAGGAACCCAGTGATGGGCACCTGTTGGGGAACTGCCTACTCCACAGCTTTGGAATTTAGCCGTGGCAGAGTTCTCTGCTTTCAGGATGGGATTCTGCTTCAGTACGTCTACATATACTGGCAATCATCTTGTAAAAGACACTGCCTGAGTAAATCAGAAGACAGCAATTGTGGGATCTATAGTATCTATAAAGGACATATAAATAAATCACAATTTCAATTCTTTTCTTGGATTCGCCTTTGGAGAGCTAAGGGGAGGCAGCCTGAGAAGACCTTAATGCAGAAAAACAAATTTAAATCTTCCAGGCTGTAAAGCTGCTGTGGCTTTTGCCTCGGCCACCACAATGAAAGGACCATAAACCCCAATATTCTTTGTTGTTTAAGATAAAAAAGCTAATGAATGTAGAGTCGCAGGCTTACTTGATGCAAAATATTACTGTGAGATTTCAGGTTTTGTTTTCACTGGGCAGCCAGCAGGGGCAAATTCTGAATCCGTGTTAGGCTTCGGAGAACCTTCCAGCATCCTGGTATCAACAAGGCATCAGAAACATTCTAGCTGTTCAAATGTCCAGAACATTCATGATGCACTTGAAAAAACTCAGAAGGAATGAAATGTGTGTCTGATTAGCCAGATTATCTCATATAAATACAGACTAATTTAAAATTATGGAGAAGCAGTCTTGGCAGCTACAGAGATCTGTTCTTCCCTTTGCAAAGGCCCTTCTATTTCTTTCCCATACAGAGCCACCCCAATAAAAGTTGCCGCTAACACACAATCCAGTCTGGAGAGTTGGGTTCATGTCTGGAAGCTGTCCCTGTGTCTGCTCTCACCCACAGACCTTGCAATTTGTAGTGCTGTCTTGGAGCGAATCATAATGATAATGTATCCCAAAAAGCATCTGATGCCCGAAAATTATTACTGTATCTTTAAGACCCAGCAGTTGGCAATCTTGGCGGGGGGAATTTGGCTTTCCCGAGCTGTTTTTAGAAAGCTGCTCACCCAGGCTCTGGCTCTCACCTTCGGGACAGAGTGTGTTTGTTTTGCTGGCAGTTCGCTCGGTGCTCAGTCAAAGGTTTCTTTTTTCCTTTTTTTTTTTTTTTGTCCATGGCTTGAAAAAAACTGCAGTGGCGATTTTTGGGGGCTGCTTGAGGTGGAATTCCACAGCTGCCTGTTCAGGAGGCGGCATTGCCATTAACTGCTTTGAGGTGGGAGGAAGATACCTGGAGTAAACCCAGCCCAGCCGCCCTGCTTTGACTACTGCTGCCGGGAGAAACAGAGAACAATAAATATAGGGCATGTTTTCTGCTTACCACTTTGCAATCTTCCTCTTCAAATACTTCAGATACTTAGAGTAGAAATGCAAAAGCCCAGTACTGACTGTCATTGTGTTACTTCAAGTTTTCACCAGTTCAGTGTAACAAACTCAGCTCCTGCAGCTCAGGCGCAAGGCCTCTGTGCACACTCTGCATAGCTCAGCCTAAATTGAAAATTCAGGATCCTTTGCTTCTTGGACATTTTAGCTGCCTTGTTGCTGTGACAATTGTGACCACCAAGAGGACGTGCTCACTAATGTTATTTCAACATTAAAATTAACACATATTCACTGCTGTTGTATAATTCTTACACATTCTTACACATCCTCACACATGCTCTCTGAGGTAAATTTCAAGGGGGAAAAGTTGGATTTTTCCATTAATTCCCATGTGCCATATTTTCCCTTATTGGCAGAAGGGGAAAACATACATATGGAAGAGATCATGCTTTAATTCAAAATCTTAACTGAGACATGAATAAACTGACCACAATTTGGGTACTGCCTGTTTTCCCCATGTACCTTATGTTCAATGTAAAACACATTAAAAAATAAGTATGAATTTCCATCTTCTGGGGTGTGGAAAACAGCATGATCCTCAAAGGCCACAGTACTTTGGCCATCACGATGTCTTGGTGAGACTGTGTCTCCCTAAGTGTAAGCACAACAGCTTCAGCTGGTGAGCAGCAGTGGCCATTAAAATGATGGCATGTGCAAATCGATCACAATATTTAGAAGACACCATTCGGCTGATCGGTTGCAGTGTTTTGATTTTGCTGTAATTGTCTTTCTAAGAAGACTTAAAGCAACTACAAAGTCGTATTACTGCATGGCTGTAGAGCTGGATATAGCTGTACTGTCGTGTTTTGATAACTCTTTCAAGGGAATTATCTCTTGGAGATTTTTGTTGTGACATGCTAATGTTTTGTTGTGGCACCTGCCCATGGCAGGGGGGGTTGGACTAAGTGACATTTAAAGGTCCCTTCCAACCCAGGCTATTCTATGGTTCCATATACCACCCCTATTACTTGGTAGAAGATCAATCCATTTAGTATTCCACTCCCAGATCTCCTGTGAATTTCGGTAAAAAAGCAAAACAAATTCACATCTTTTGCTACGTTCCTGTATAAGTTTGGCAGTTGGGAAGGGTAACCTGATGGCAGCAAAACCTGCACCAATACTGAGGTCTACGCATGGTTCAAGCTCTCTTTTGGGATCAAAATAGCCTTATACACCTCAGATCCATGAAGCCCTCATAGCTTGGTG
The DNA here is from genome assembly GCA_008033365.1 of Pseudorectes ferrugineus. Classification (NCBI taxonomy): domain Eukaryota; kingdom Metazoa; phylum Chordata; class Aves; order Passeriformes; genus Pseudorectes; species Pseudorectes ferrugineus. The sequence continues at coordinate 8,639 of QWTY01030362.1, read as the reverse complement.
ACAGAGGAAAAATGTGCACCTGGAGTTGAGGTTCACAGGATACACTTGATGTTGACTCTACGTTTAATTATTAATAGGAATGTGGTGCAGAATGGCTTAGGGAGCAGTAATAGGACAAAGCCTTGGATTTGGTACAAGAGTGGACACTTGCTTAAGTCCAGCATAGGGCAATAGTCCCTTAAAGTTATTACTATCTCCATGCTAATTTGTGGGAGGAATTAGTGTCCTTAAAAGTGGTTGCTAGCATACAGCTATCTATGTCTAGTGACCCTCGAGACATTGTATGAGTTTGCACTGCCACTACCTGACCATCCTCAAAGCAAAGAATTTCTTACTTGTATGTTTAGTTATAGGTTTTAATTACTAAGTATACAAAAGCTTTGGATGGAAGCAGACATTCTTGAAACTCTAAAAATGAATACTCATTAGCCACTTAATAGCAATCCAAGCAGAAGACGATCTCCACAGTAGCATGTGGTGGCTTATTACCATGGGAGCACATTCTGAAAAGCAGTGATGTCCTCTTCTTCCCAGGAGCATCACACACAGCCTGTGTGCTGTGGGCTGAGCACAGCCACTGATGGGTGGCTGATGGGGAGCCTGTCACATGTTGCCCAGACCACATCTCCTGTGGTGTGTTGCAGTGAGTGATGAAAGTGTCTGCCACTGGCAGCAGCACTGTAAGTCTTCCCTGCTACTTTCCCACTAGCTGCAGGTCCAGTGTGGTGCACTGCAGCTCAAACAGCAGTACCACAGCTGCTCCATGCCTGATGTCCATGCACCTGTCAACAGTGTCAAAGACATGGTGCCTTGCTGTCCCTCCACAATGCTGAGACTCCACCAGACCAAGCCTGAGACCATTTTAAAGGGGAAATATACTCTGAATTCTGCTATTCTGACCTTGCATAGTGTGGATCTTGAAAGGAAGAGAGCCTTTCATAGCAGGTAGTTTTGCCAAATTTATTTCCAAACCCAATATTTTAGGGGAGGGGGAGAGAAATTTTCATCCTTTTAATAAGGGCCTATTGCAATAGGAAAAGGGGTAATGGTTTTAAATTAAAAATTATATTTTGTATTAGGAAAAATTCTTGATTGTGAGAGTGGTGAGGCACTGGAACAGATTTCCTAGAGAAGTTGTGGATGCCTCATCCCTGAAAATGTTCAAGGCCAGGTCAGACAAGGCTTGGAGCAACCTGGTCTAGTGGAAGATGTCCCTGCCCATGGCAGGGGTTTGGAACTAAATGAGCTTTAGAGTCCCTTCCCACCCAAACAAGTCTATGAATCCATGATTCTATCTTTTGGTGCTGCTGTATACAGGTCCACTGGAAGATGCTTGTCATTGTGTTCAGTTGCTGGTTTCACTGAAAAAGGACATTAATTTTTACAAAAGTTCCAGCTTCCTTAAAACCAACAGACATCTCTGGAATGCTAATAGAAGAGCCTGTAGTGACAAAATCAGGATGTGAATGGTAAATGCCACAGCTGAGCACAGGGTGCCCTGAGTGGCTGAAGCTCTGGAGGAAAAGGAAAATCCTCCTTCATGCTTGGCCAGTCTGAGCCAGCTGAGGAGACAATGCTGATGTTTGCTGTTGATGGCTGTGCTCAGTTTTTGTAGCTACTGTTGTGGGATGTGATGGGGGTCATGCAGCACAAGGCAAGCACAGAGACGATGCACAGATGTGAGCTGCGTTGCAGTCCAACCCCAGTAACTCATGGGACGAGGAAGGAAAAGGTCTTTCATCTCATTTCCCTCCCTGGAGAAATGCATTCCAATATTAAAAGGAAACCTGTATAGTATCAAGTGAACCTGAAACCTGGAGTGAGGGACACCCTGCCTCTGCCTCTTGCTTCTCTGGGCTTTGGACCATAGGCCAGCACCAGGCTATGACATGCTGAGAAAGGGGAAGATGTGTCCTAAATATATCTGTGCATGCTTGTGCTGGCCTGCTTGCAGCTGAGGGTACCTCTCCTGGGGAACCAAGCATCCAGGTAGTGCAAAGGGAGAACAAACCGAAAAATGTCTGCACTCAGCTATTATAGTGAAGTCTTTTTCCACCCTGCAGTTGATAAGCCTGCGCTGGGCGAGAGGAGAGGGGAGGGGAGGGGAG